>JAZGTK010013807.1:0-14101 GCA_036877625.1 Ambastaia sidthimunki | reverse complement strand
CTGGATTCTTCATGCAGGTATGTGTGTAGAAATAACAATATAAAATTACAACAATATGAACTTTTGATGCACATTCACACTAGAAATCTTGATATATTGTTTGGTAAAGTAACTCCCAAATGATGAAATTTCATATTTAAAAAAAATAAAATTTATGACAGATTAAAAGCCAGAATTTCTTTCTCAAATGCACTGAGATGACCTTCATTAATGTAAGCCTGACATTAATACTGACATTGCTGTGCTTTCGATGTTTTGATTGCACTAATCTGCTAATCTTATTGAAAATATTAATTTGTAAGTTATCATTAATTATCTCTTGTTAATACTAACAAATACATTTATACATTTACTTTTTAATAAATGCTACAAAGTAACGCTTGATTACTTGTGACGTCGTTCTTGAATCTTAAATACATTCTTATGTTGGTTAATCTGTTTCTTGAGATAGGTTCATTCAGATGGCTCCGCAGTACTTCTTCTGCAACCTGCCACCTGGTGAGAGCAAAGAGCTACTGCAACACATTATAGATCATGGTACAGCTGGTTCAACAAAAGGCAAAAGAAAACCTTAGACCTCCATCAGCTCTGCCAATGAGGAGCCGCCCCACGAGCGCTGTACCATACAATGACCGTTCACATAGTATGGCTTGTCATTCTGTTACCATGACGACCAAAGGATGTTTACATTGCTGGAATTTACCAGGCAGAATGAGGAATCGCAATAAAACTGACTGACCTGATTTAGTTTGATTGATTAATCATTAATAATGTAAAGGAAGGATAATGGTTTCGAGTACAAGGTCTTTTGTCTAAATTCACAGAGTGAGGGACTAAACATTAATGGATGAGGTGGTTCCTCCATTGGGGGTAACAGTTTATCGCAGGACCAGGGACAGTGTTTCTGTAGCAGCGGTTCTACAATTATCTTCTATTTATTGGCCTACACTAGATATATTTACCATCTTTGCTAAATAAATAACAATTTAAATAACCCACTGCTGTGCAGTAGTTCATAAATACAACATCATTGACTTTATGGTGTATAAAATGTCCTTGATCATCTGTAGCTACTAGTTAGCCTTTTATATAAAAATTGCGTGTGGTTTAGCCATGCAAATCAGGATAATGGACTATACCAATAAACATTATTTAGTTTATTGATTGTGTTGCCTCTGCCTATATTTAGTGCTGTAAGAGAGCTGTAATGTAACACAATTAATGACTGAAAAACAAAAATACAGGAATAGAGCCCTGAGGGTTTTTTAAAGCTTTGCATATGTATTTATTTGTAAGGTATTTGTTCAGCAAATGAAGATTTTATGGAATGTGTGACATGGTTTTTGAAGTGTTTCTCAATATGTGTAAATAAATGTGCATTTGCTGTTCTTATGAAGTGTGTACTGTTTTGTGCTAACTTTATTTCATTATTCTGTGTCAAGCTGCTTGCGTGGAATGTGGGGTAATTTAAATTTCATTTCCCAACCACATTTCCAAAATCCTTCTGAGAAAGGAATGCAGTATGGTTTATTGGTTCAATGGAAGCGTCCTAATTTCTTTTTACCCTGATGTAAGCAATCTTACTAAATATAGTGTTATTTGAGACATACACCATAGTTTAACTTCCAACAATTTATGGTTGTTTTGCATTTATTTTAAAATAGTCATGCTTTGTTTTTTCATCCTATACAAGCACCACAGCAGACTTAATAGTTATACAGTTTGAAGTGAACGTGATTTATTTGTACGGTAATCCAGAAATGCTATTGGCCACATGTCGTCGCTGTTGCTGCGCTGTTGGTAGCTTGAAAGCTTCTTCATAATGCGAAAACTCGGTCAGTAAGGCAAGAAGGCGGGGCACCGTTTTAAAATCTGATTGGTCGCGCCTCCCAGAAATAAAGTTAGTCTTTTAATTTGATTGGTCCTGATTGAAGTTGCATAGCGAAGCGTTTAGCGCCACTGCATATTTTCCAAAATAAAACTGGCGTTAATTTGAGTAATATCCGGTCTGGCTCTCTTTGGGAATATTAGTATTGGAAAACACATGGTTTAATTCCCCAGATATGGTAAGCAATAATGAACAAAAACAACATCATTTGTTTTGGTCATTCCACAATGTGTTTTTCCAAACCTACAACTTGTTTTTTTCCACATCTGAACTGCTTTTGGCAAGAAAATGTGTTTGGCAGGAAAACTATTATGATTGTGAGATTTTGCGTCTCCATTTAGAATTGTATTAGTTTCCCTTTTTTATTTACACATTAAAACATAAACTAACAATCAGACGAAACTGTTCCAATAGTAACTTATCAGAGATGGAATAATTATTAAGAATGACTGGTCTGCCATGCTTTGGAAATACAAATCAAATGAAACAAAATATCTATCAATCAAAACATGTAAGCTGACTACACAGGTCCTGGCAAGCCATCCATAAATTAAATAATATGTAAATGTAAATATTTAATATTTCTACATGTAAATAACATGTAGAAATTTAAATAACATCTCACAGTCCTGTCATGAACTATAATGAACTAATGACCTGTTCATTGTTTTCCTTGTTTTGTTCAAAATTAACTTTTTGATTTACCATTTTTAAATGAAATGCCATGTGTACATTTGAGCTGAGATATGAATTAGTAGTGACGCATGAGACACAAGATCTGGTGTAAACTCGCTATAAACAGACAGGAAGCATCATGGATGTGTCATCATAGCCTGGAGGTAGTAACAGCCAAGAGCAACGGGAGGCAGAACTGAACCTTTCGTGCTGCTACAACAAAATCCTGAAACCACAGTAGAAATGATTCTGTTGGACTGTGACCTTATCTGAGTTCTTTGATAAGCTTTTTTTGTGCTTAATGAAACCACAAAACACATATTCTTCATTGTTTAATAAAAAAAGGGTATTAAATAAAAGAGTATTATATGATAATCACAGTGCAGATAATTATCCACATATACATTTTTACATATTAATTTTCCTATTTAATTATATGACGTTTTGCATATGTTATACATTTCCATTAGGTATGTACATATAAATGTATACAAAAACAGAAACAAAGGTGACTTTTTAAGACAAACGTAGTACAAAGACTTTGGCAAAAGAGTGCATCAATCTTTTACACAATAGTAAACAAAAAGTCCGTTGCAGAGTGCGAAATATAAGCAGCGAAGTAAAAAGTCCAGTGCATAATCACGTTTTTGCCCATAAGAGAAACAGCAGGCATGCCCTCATATAATATGTCCCTGCATACTGTCACTAACAGGTCCGACCCGGTTTAATTTAGTTGGAGGCTGGAAGCAACATGCTGACTGGTAGTGCTGTGCCATGGGGGAAGGCTTTAGCTGTGATCTTGTTAATATTCCGCACTTCTGTTTGCCAGGAAGGAATCTTCTTGGCTGTCATGTGCCGGCGTGCGTGCTTGGTGAGGTGGTCGCTGCGCATGAACCGTCGGTCGCAAACCAGGCAGACAAACTTCTTTTCACCCGTGTGTGTGCGTCGATGCCGGGAAAGCTCATCAGAGCGAGCAAATTTCTTATCGCAGCCTTCCCAGTTACAGCTGAAAGGTTTCTCCCCTGGAAGACAAACGTTATTGCTATTATCAAAACTGTTTTATTATTTCTTGAAAAATTGTAGGATTTGATTAGGATTGGAACTAAACTCTGCAGTGGCCATCCAGGACCACAGCTGAATAGCCCTGACTTCATATCCTAATAATAGTAACGGTAAACATTTTTTACCTGTGTGAGTTCTCAGGTGTGCCTTTAGGTGAGAGCTCTTGAAATAGGTCTTCCGACAGCCTGGGAAATTGCAGACGTAGTTGCGTCGGCGGGTAAAGTCGGCCTGCATAGCGCTGCTCTGCCCTGAGGGCATGTATACAGGTGCTGGAGCCAGAGGCAGTAGCTTGGTATTGCCCAGGGTCATAACAGTCTGTGGGCACTGTGGAACAGAAGACACTGGCGATTGGGGCATCACAAACATCACTGTGCCCTGAGGCACTGGAGAACCCATCAAGAAAGACTGTGGTAAGATGGACTTCACCCCAGGACTGGGCTTCTGAGTTGGGCCCTGAATAAACGTGGCTGAGATGAGTCCTGGTTGTGCCACTGGGAACATCTGGCAGATGACTGGTGGAGTAGGTGTAGGGGGTGGTGACTGAGAAGATAATGTTGCAAGGAGCTTATCATCTTTAGAGGGGGGTATGCTTCTGTTACAACATGTGGTTGTCCTTGTTGGTTGGTGGGGTAAAGCAGGAACCTCACGCAGCTGTTTCTCAGTCTTTGGTGGGTACACAGCTTGTGGAATGTTTTGATACAAAGAGCTGTCAGCCGTGTGGCGTATTACACTGGTTGCCATGGCTCTGCAGGGTGGAGGTGTGGTCTTCTCTGTGGGTTGTCCAGAAGAGGCGATCTGAGTCATTGAAGCCATGGTAGGACATGCAGATCTAGGGAGGCTAAGACACGGTTGGGCCAATGAGTGGGAACCTGGCACTGCTGTAGTGTTGGAGGTCTCAGTAAAACTGGGGCTGTGAGGTGGTGTCATGCACTGCAAAAAAAGTACACATCAGATTTTAGTAAACTACATCTATTATTACATCTGTTTATCTCCCAGCATCATTACAGCACAGATGAGTCCTGTAATCACAATGAGAAAGCCTGTTCCTGAAATTCAGTCTGCAGATGTAGCTTATCTCAGAACTACCACCTGTCCACTGAGTCATAAAACCCTCCTCAAGTTTTTAGCAAACAAATCAGCTTCTGATAAGAGACTTGTACTACAACATGAGGCGCCAGAGGACTGTAAACTTCTAGTGTGAATGTTGACATATTAAACAGTGCTTAAAGTTTACATATTCTACTTTCTAGCAGTTCCTTCCAAACAAAGAAGACACACTTACCAATGATGAGAGTGAGACAAAGTCCTTAGGGGTCCCCGGTGGTTCAGGTTGCAAGACAGAATCGCAGGAGTCTGATGCTGGGGTGAGAGGGCGAGGTTTGAAGACGTTGGGTTTTGGAGACATCTGACTCCAGAAGCTCATGCAGACCAAAGCCTCAGCAGCCTCTAAGTCATTATTTTCTGGCACCGTGCATGAAGATTGCTCACTGCTATGCCTTTTCTCATCCAGGATTCCCTTGCAGACCTCCATCCGAGCTCCCTGAGAACCACAAGGAAACTATAAAACTAATGTAATACAACATAAAAGGCAAAGTCCTCTTGTCACGTTCAAACACAGCCCAGCTTCTTGTAGATCTGTCTGAATAAGCCTTTCTCTTTGTCTTTATCCATTCATGGACCCAGGGGAGTATGACGGTTTAAACAGAGTAGCCCTTTATAATGCACCCCGTCTGGAGGGACCCTCTATCATCAGACTGTCACCTCCCACTGCCAAATAAAGCTGAAACAATGACGTGCTCTCAAGATGACCACGTGAAACAGCAATGAACAAACTTGGAACTGCTGATAGACACAGGAACAGCTCAACAGTGCCCAAGGGCAGAAAACTATGATTGGAGACAAGCCCCTCCCATCCAAAAAAGTTTCCAAAAAAAACTCCACTATTCCTGAGTAAAAAGTGCTGTACATATGATCAACTTTGGTGGGCTGCAGTCCATCCCAACTGGGCTGTAACAGTTATCAATATATGATTGGGATGCACTCCAGGTTTGTGCAAAACCTGATGATCCATGTTATACCACAATGATTTGCAAATGTTCCAAACATCATCTAGTGTGATTCAGTGGAAGCAATGCAAACTGACCGTTTAGAGTTAATACCAACAATATCACTCTTTTTTTTTTAAAGAGATTGGTGATCTAGGAATAGTGCAACTATTTCTCTAAAATATTTCTGTTTTTTTGTTAAATGGGCAAAAAACACATTTGACTTTTTTACTCCACTGTATCAAAACTACATTTTCAGATCACTGAATTTCAAAAGACACTAAAACGAAACAACTTTTCATAATCTGACAATTTAGGGTTAAATCAAATTACGAGAAGTAACAGTGTCCGCACCAAAATGTCCTTATTGTTTACCATCACAGATAAAGGCATCTGTATGACTTATTTGCAAAACTTTAGTAACATTTCGCGATTCTGAGATCAAAACAAACCGTAACATTAGGCATTAACATCAAGTCTCCGTTTATTTAGCTAAACACAATCAGCCAACGGTCAGTATCAATTAAACAAATAACGTTAAAAAGTAAATACGTATTGCGATCTTACCCCATATAACTCATCCATGTTAGCGAACTGAAGTGTTGACATCTGATCAAAATGTATGAAACAATATTTATGAGATCAAAAGAAGAGCAGAACAAAGAAACTGAGCAGCTCCGCTTGTGCAGTGACAACTCGCACCGCAATTCGGTTCAGCCTTTACCAGCAGAGGAGTAAAACAAGTCCGCGAAAAAATACAACAAAATTCACAACAGTCTGCCGGGTGGCAAGACGCCACCAATGAGAAACAAATGTGTGTGAGACCTTGACCAATTGTGTGAAGGACGACGCGTGATCGGTGCATGATAACCGAGCGATTGGAGGAAACGGGGTGCGTGGCCGCCGGTGGGCGTGAGGAGGGAGTCATCAGTGTCGCTGTAAACCCGCTGAACTGAGAGTCGCGGAACTGGGCGAAGGGTCGCAGCCCTTAACAGCAATAGCGAAACGTGTTTATGTGTCTGCTCAGCATAAACATGTAATACATGGAGTTAGAAGAGAATGTGCTAAGCAAAAACAGAGAAACAATAAAATGTAACAATTTTTATATATAGCCTTTAAACTTATACATACTTTATCGTTTCGGTCTTTTCCAGTTATTTAGATCTTAATCTTGTTTGTGATTAATATAGAGAGATTTGGATAGAGATTGTTCTTGCAAAAAGCATATTTCTAGCAGATATAATACTTTCAAGCCGGGAAACTAAAAATGTTAAATTCATTATTGAAATGCCTATGACTTAAATATTTTCCTAATTTCTGTAACTTTCCATGCCTGAAAAAACATCACAAAATGGCCCAGGATAGTTCTCAGTACAGTGTATATAATTTGCTCATTAATATGCAGCGAATCTCAGACATGAACCAGCAACTATTTTCCAGTGGCAGTACAATATAAACCGTCTTACCTCAGCCCATGGCCTGATCTGAACCCATTTAATGAAGACCTTAAAAAATAATTCTTGAGGCTTCTTGAGTTATGAGGTGGATGTAATCATCTCTGTTTATGGTAATGTGTCAAAAAACCCTTTTGTCTTGTCTGAATTCAGTATCAAGTGTCTTAGTCACACCCTCTCTGAGAGGATGGGGTAACAGTAACCCATTCGTCTGCCTTTTGAGGCAGTGGTATGGTTGTAAGTGAGCAGATGTTAAATGAAGTCAACCTGGCATGTCATGACAGTCTGCTCTCACTCCCTGCAGATGATAGATGATTTCTGTTTGCTTGTTCGTGGAAGGGAAATCCTTTTCAGGGAAAATCTTTGAAGTCACTTGTACAAATACACACTGATACTCACCATCAGGCTGCCAATCTTTTCATCTTAATCTTAGTTAATTTATCAGTCACTCCTGAAAGAAAGGCTTTATAGTTGCCAGGGAATAATTTGAGTAGTGCAGGGGCAATATTATTGGGTTAAACTTAATTAAATTACATTCAAACAAATGATTAGCAAAATGTGGTTAAAGTGTTCAGAACATTTGAACCTATGTGTTAGAATTAAATCAGTGCAACTAAATTATGCATATAATCACCTCAGTGGACTCAGATATGATATGCAGTCTAAGGTCGTGATAATGAACTTGGTCCCCTTAAAATATATGATAGGGTTAATCTGTTGACCCCTATACAGTAAAATACATAAATTATCTAAATAATCAAATGATGACTCTGTAAATGGGATGATAATGAAAGTAAATGTGCTGTGCGCTGGTGTGCACTGAGGAAACAAGCAGGTGCAATGGCAGCAGAACCTTCAAGTCTCAGCACAAATCTTTAAAAGCACAGGTGATCTGTGCTGTGCTGATTGGCTGTGCAAGGCAGAGATGAACCACAGAGACAGCAGCAGTACTGCTAACAGTGTGTGGGAAGTTATTATCAAAGCGTGAGGCATGTTTGTGATATAAGTGGTGCAGACTGGGAGAGAAAGAGAAGGAAACTGGAGGAAAGGTCATTGTGCTATTCATGTCACCCATCCAATAGCTCCCAGTATCCAAACTCCAGTTCTCACATAGCTAAAGGGCTTCTGCTCAGCTGAAGTCCAGAGAAGTGCCAGAGAAAGGAGTGGGTCAGTTATTCCCAAAGCTGTGAAATGTACTACTGTGGTTGTAGTTGCAGGGTTTTTAATCTGGTTGTGGTGTTATTGTTGTTTTATGTATATAATCTAAACTCATATGTTTAAGTGACTGACAGTGGTTTACTATATATATTAGACATACAAAAAGAAATTATTCAAGTGTGCTATAGTATACATCTTTTAAACTAAAAACAAAGTATACTTTCAGTCAACATTATATGTACTTTTTAGAAATATACTTTATGTACTTCTCAGAAGACTTTAATTGTTAACTGATTGTGTACTCAAATCTCAAAGTTTACTACTGTTACACAAAGACCACTTTATAAACTACAACGTGGGCCAGTGTAGTCCCAAGTAGTATTGAAATAGTATACTTTCAAATATACTAATACTAAAATATACGTAAAGTTTGCTTAAGTATACTGAATCAAATAAACTTGAAGTATATGTTTTTGTAAGGGACTGTTTTTATGCATGTACTTCTTACTGAAATCTTTTAAGATATACTTAATGAGAATTATAATGGGTGTTTCAATGATTGAGTTGCACTTGTAATCAAAGCAAAACCTACAGAGATCTCAAAGCAGCCACCCATAACTTCTGTTTCAGATTTTAACAATGTAATAGCAATGCAATTATTATAATTGTTAGAGGTATCTGTCTTAGTAGAATCACAGATCAAAGCTGAGGTGGTTTATTATGTGCTTAGACCATCATTAGCTGTCATTTATAGATCTTAAATGAATATGTTTGTGAAGGATACGTGTTGGCAGTGTTGCTCATAGGCAAATCAGATGCACATAGAACTTCCAATGACAGAGTGATCAACAGATACTCCCCACTCGCTTCACGTAAGTGGGTGTGAATCTGGGTGAAAGGGCGAAAGCTGGAGACTGAACGTCAGGTTTGTTTTAAAACAGGTTTCGATGTGTAGTATGTAAGTTGCTGAGTTTCACTTTTGTTAAAGTTGTCTGGTCTTTCATGTGTTGGGGCATATGTGTGACCTGTAGATGTTACAATGACAAATGCAAACTATTTAAGTTGTGTTTTATACATTGTTGAGGGACAGACGATAGCATGAATAACATTTGGAAATCAAAATTCAAATGGGCTAGAATATACACCTTTATAGTTGTGGAAAAATTGTGACGTTGTGAAGTAAAAATATCCTTAGAGCATCTGAGTACATCATTATTAGTAGAAAAATGAGAGTTATTATTATATAACGTTTTGTTGGCGGTCTAGTCTGTAATTGCTGCTAGGCTCTGTGTCCTCATCTGACATCAGAAGACACTAATAAAAACATATCAAAACAATCAGGTGATTTTCATGTGTTTTCAGAGGGCAGTGTGAAAGAAGCAGGTGGTCCGTGAGTTTGATGCCTGAGGTCCCGATGAACCAGATAAAGCTGCCAGTGGCTTATGTAAGTTTGAATCACAGCCAAACATGCTACAATCTGATTATCAGTCTGCTTGTTTTGTCATTGAAGTTTCTCTGTTTGGGAAGATTTTTATTGCTAGTTGGTGTATTAGTAATGAGCAACAGTTTTGCTTATTTCATGTGTTTTTGGGTCATTTATTTTTACATCTGGTTTTATTTTTGGTTGCCACTCAATTAAATGTTTATGGGATGTTTTTGGATCAACACTATCTTGAACGTATCAGTCACAACATAATATGTTTATGATTTGCTTTGTAAGATCCAGTTACGATAATAAGATCCAGTAAGATCCAGTTATGATAAACCATGCTGTTATTGTGCACTGAAGTTCTATGAATTATTTTACTCTTTATATTGTCATAAAAAGCCTGAGACAAATGCAACAAACACAGTTGGGCAAAGTCACTACAATATAATAGAAATGACCTGTGATACCAATACATAAAGAATTTATTTTCAACCACACCTTTGTTTATTATGTAAAGGCTAAAAGCAAGAACCATTTAAAACTTAAATTTCCTTTGTTGTTTGGTTGTGTCATATTACATGCAGTGGGACTTTTAATTATGTCTGAGCATACATGAAACATCAAGTCTCAGAATTAAACCCACATGCAAAAAAGTGTCAGGGCCTTTATATAACTAATTTTGCTGCATTCTGAAGACTGTGGAATTGTTTTTATTTGTTCAAACACAAAGAAATATTAAAACATTTAAAAGAATGCTCAATATTTTGACAGTATGTCTTTTAAGTCAGTCTTTAAGCATTTTTAAGCACTTGCCTGTCATTTGTTGGTCCATTTTTGCGCCAGACATTAAGTGTCTGGTTCTGGGCCATATATAGTCAGTATGGGATTCCCGTGAATGTAGAGCAGGCCAGTGGCCAAACAGGCCGGGGGGAACAGCTAGACTTTTCTATGTGACAAATATATCCCAGCCTTCATAGTGAGCTATAAATATCCTTACATTTAAGGGCTTTCCTATGAGTTATTAAGAATATAGGTCAAGAGGAGGAATGGCGCCTTCACTCCAGTGTATGTTTACACATATAATCCAGATATAGTTTAAAGAGTTCTTGTAAACACAATAGGATTTGTTTAGTCAGGCTGGTCTAGAGCAACAGAGCTGTTGCCCTGCCAGTCAGATGGCAGTGAAAGCAAGAGGCAAGAGTTGGGTGTGTCTGAGCTGTGTATTGAGGTAATACACTTTTATACCTCAATACAAGCTGTGTATTGAGGTATAAAAGTATTGAGGTAATCCAGCAACACTTTGCTGATTCACTGTGTTGACTCAGAGGGACCATGGTGAACGTGTTTCACGGCACAATCCACAAGGCCAAAATATTTGCAGGAGTGATATGGATTTATTGTTTCTCCTAATGTTGTTTTTTTTGAGGGACCATTATCTTTTTTTTTGTACTCCAGATAATTGTGTTGCTTAGACCCGAAATGTCTGGTTATGTTTTTTTCAGCAAAGGAAAAAATATCTTACGGGAAAGAGCTGCGGGATGACAAAACCCAGTTATTAAGGGAAAGAAACAGAACATCTCTAGTGATCTTCTGTCACCACAGGTTTTTTTTACAGGTCTTAGAGCATTTTACCCGCTTGAGTACAAACACGTCCTCAGAGTGGAAACGGATTAGCACCGGAATGTTAGCAAACAACATAATGGGGGTTTTTGTGTGCGTGCAGACACACAAAGGAAGTGCCGGCTGCTTAATACCCATGTTGACCTATATTTTAACAACCCAAGTGTGGTCAGCCTCTCACAGGTAAAAAACTACGTCATTACAATGTCTCTTAAAGCTCCAGTTCACTACACAATACCAATCATTGCAACAACAACAGACTGTCTTTATGGGCTTAATCAGCTCTTAAGATCAGCACTTACTCTTCCTAAATTATATGGTGCATCCTGCTGAGGAATACTGAGGAACTATGTAGCTTTCTAAGAATTCCTCAACTAGAACATCAAATTAAATCAGTATTATAAGGTTGCAGATAGGAATCATGGAAAAGTGTAGAGAGAGGTAGAGGCAGAGAAAGTGAGAGAGAAAACAGAAAGCATATGGTTGACGGCAATGTGGTGAAGCTCAGACTGCCTGGTTAAAATCTAACTTGATCTGTTGAGGTCTTTTGTGAAGCACACTTATAAAGAGGCCCATGATAATGAACACATCATTTTGTAACAATAATCATTTCTCGCACCTATATCTCAGACACCAATACATCCACAGAAACAGTTCAGTGCATGTTGTTGGGGAAAAGAATAAGGATTTGTAAGTGTTGGTACTGAAGACATTAAAATAGCGCTGTAAGTAAGTTTATCATTGTTTCTTTATATATACTGTCTAGTCAGTTTTGATTTGTTTTGTTCCGGCATGCACACACATATAAAGGCAAGCTGAGGCTGAGGGGGTATTTAAGGACACTGCTGATTTGAGACTCTCTCTGTTTAGACGCCTACTTCCTGTCCACCAGACAGATGGGCTTTTGGAGCACAGCCTATTTCCATGACAACTGCTATGGCTTCAGCTAGCTGAAAACCACAAGACACATGGCCACATAGAAATACACAAAGTGGCTTTTATTTGAGCTTACAGAAGTGTATTTGGTACAAAAGAAATATGTTTAACAGTTAAAGAAGTAAAAGTAAATAATATATCTGCATATCAGAACGCTTTGTATATATTTGAAACACATCAGACATTAACAACAAACTAGAAAGATTCCCGTTGCATAAATAGATCATTTAGAAAGATTTCATTTAAAACTTAAAATGATACATCACACTTTAGAAAACTGACCTTTTCTCTATAAGTATAAAAAGTCCCACCCAGTATGGCAATAAATATATACACAGGAAGTAGTCTGGTACAAAAAAGTAGATCTCTATTTAGAAAAGTCAAACAGAATCAAAAACTGTACATTTCATGATCAATAACAATAGGAAAGGAAATTTATAATCCCAACAGAAATATGAATTAATGTTTCAGTGTGCACTGATGTGAGCACTCAATGTAACATCAGTTAATGGGGCATCATATAATGATTACTGGATAATGATTAAATCAGATATAATACTACTGACTTCAGGGCCACTTTCAAAGACACTTGCTTGCACTGCCTAAATCATTTGATCAAAACACCTTCATTTTGGTAAATGCAACGATATGAAGGTGATTTTATAAGATAATGGAAGATTGGTAACCATAAATTACATTTAAAATTCCTGTTGTCAATATTTAGGAGTTTGTTTGGGCAATTTGTATATCACAGTATCACAGTTATTTTACACAAAAAATACAAAACAAAAGGTTTGACATGATTATTAACAACCATTTAAAAAAAGCCACCTGCTTTCTTAAATTTAAAAACCTGTTTTACATAGATTGATGTGCGCACACTAATACATAAAGTACACGCAAACACAGCGCTTGTCACAATGCACCACGGGAAGCTGCTAAGCAAGAGATATACTGTACTCACTAAATACTGCTCAGGGTATAAATATAGTGAACCAATAAGGAGCCCCAAAACCCATGTTACTACAGCAGAAATGGCTGAAAAAGTGTAGTGCCCAGTTGTCCCTTTTTAGTGGTTAGGTTCTCCAGTGCTTTAAAGAAGAACACCATAACTATAATGAACTATAGTCAAGTGTTGTTGTGACTACATTCAGAGTCACAGATCCACTGCCAACCAAATTGGCTCAAACTCTTCATAGTAGAAACACATTATTTCACTCTCAATTTACAAAGTACTTAAGGCTCATATACAAGGTAACCCAAAGTAAGGTTCATTAGACTACTGAAAGATGACAGCAGACTGCTTGAGCAGGAAAGGTCTCTTGATTTTGTGTAAACCAGTTTGTGGGGTGATCTTTCAAATCTCTGTCAGCGTCAGCTTAATCATTCCTCCCATTTCTTCCATCTGGATCTGGAAGGTGTCCTCGTTGGAGTAGTGCTTGATGATGTTGTCGTCCATGTTTACCAAGATCCTGAGAGGAACCAAAGGTGGTGTGATACTAAAGTTTAATTTTTCTGCTGATTGACCTTGACTTATCTGATTGGCTCAAATGACTCATGAGATGTGTTTAAATGAATCCATTAGTCTTACCCTTTCTTGCATTTCTTGTAGACCTTTCCCATCTTCTCAAGAGGAACTTCGTATTTCTCAGAGATCTGTTAGACAGCAAATTATTTTTATTATTATTTTTTATTAATTATATAACAATTAGAATCATATTATGTAAGGCTGTCAGGTAACTTGTTTTTAGCACTTAAGTTTTTATCAACTCAAGTTTTATGATGACTTTTATTTTGAAATACTGTCATGCACCTTTGCTTTTTCTTTTTTTTT
>JAZGTK010013806.1:0-14101 GCA_036877625.1 Ambastaia sidthimunki | reverse complement strand
ATATTTTCAGACACTGTGAGTGTTTCTGTGGATTGAACAGGCCAGATTGAAAAACAAGCTCAAATTGCACAAAAACGACTTCACTGCTCTCGGGAGTTGAACAGGTTTATTTATCTACAAACGTCTCTATTTTCAAACCGTAACATGTCACTTTTGCCCAAAGCCATGTAGAAGCACCAGCTGTTAGATGAGAAACCAACATAAGCTTTGGGAACAACACGTGGAGAAAGCTTTAAAATTCATTTCTTCATGAAGGTGAGTTTCATCTGCCTGGGGAATCTACCATCAAACCTCGCTAAACAAAATTGTGACGTTGTAGTTAAACTAACCACCATATCAACCAAACGAAGATCAAGGTGAACAAACTGTCCTTCACAGATCTGAGGCTTGGTTTATAAAACGCATGTATGAATTGGAAGTGATTAAAGCGTGTAGGAACATTTGTGATCGTGTATTTGTACGACAGCATGAGGGAAAATTCTGCTGTCACAAGTTGGTTATACACAGAAATATATCTGAAAACCATTTCAGCCTAAGTACTGACTGACTGCACAAACCTTTCTGAACTCGTCTGAACCTTCTCGCCTGGTTACCCGTGGATCAATACAAATTAATTCAAGTTTCGAACCTGGACGCAGAAATGATTGATTTCAGTGGTCATGTTTAAATTTGTGCCAAAACGAATCTCAAAGACCGTTGAACTGTTCGTTTCACAGCTGAAGATGTGTGTGCTTCAGGTTAGGCCCAAACCCTCATTGTTCTCCCGTGCCTTCAAGACGTCTTCATTACGTTCCTAAATGAAGTGCACTTGTTTCTGTGCTCATATAACACACAGCATTGATCTGCTCGTCTGCAAGAGTTTGACACGCTGAGACAGAATGATGGATCGGTCACGGCTCTGGCATTTACCAATCTAACAATTTTAGGTTGTAAGAACATTTCATCAACGTTTCCATTAGTTAAAAATGTCAAAACGTCCAGTTTTTTAGTTGTTGTACTAATGTTAAAAAAACATTATTCAAACCTTTAATTTAATTCTGTATCGTTTATAAAATGTTCCACTAACAACTTAAGAATAACATTTTTGATATTTGTTATATAACATTAGTTCTATTACCAGTACTGCAGGAATGTTTTTGATAACTTTGAGAGAACCTTTAGAGAATGCTAGCCGACGTTCTAAGAACGCTCCCTGTTAGATCTCTGAACAAACAGTCTATTGGCTGGTAAGGCACAGCAGGTTGATGGCTGTTAGCTTGTGAGTGCTGAGCTGTCATTTTTAGATAACCACACCAGCGTTTGTGGAGGCCTGATTTCAGCAGTATCATCTGTGAATAGACGCGAGTGTGAGTTAACTGTATCCACGCTGTCACACACTGATGAGTCTCATTCACTATTTATGGCCCTAGAAATCTCATGCCGTTACCATGGTTACCAGGAGCCTGACTTATGAATCATATACGCATGGTCATATTATTAAATGGTGCTAACGTTAATGGTTGACTGGTTGTTGGTGTGCTGAAAATGTCCCGGTCATTAATAAGAAATGTAAGAAATGATGTTTTGCATAAGGACAATTAAGCCAGTTTTTAGGACCATTAACATTGCTTTGACATTTAAGCCCATTTTCCTATTTTGGCTCTTTTTAATTCTTAGCAGTGCATTTAGCAATATAATATTTTATTTAAATCAGCATAAATGATTAACTGTAGACGGATAAATATTCATACACACTTTACTGTCTGAACGTCATCATTTTTTCATCATGAATGAAAATCTTATTTGGACAATGGACAAAATATTCGGGTTGAGACAAATGTTCTTGACGAGTTTTGTGCGATTTGCTCTCAATATCAGTTTTTGTTTGCTCTTATAAGTGATGCGGCCATTTGCTTCGGCCTCATTAAAGTGACTGTATAATCAGAACAGGAAGAAACACGTTGAGTGGGTGTATTCAGCATCTATATTAATCTGCAGATCTTCCAGTAAACGTCCTGTCCTCGCTCTGTCAGTTCAGTCTCAGATGTGTCGAGGAGATTGTGCCCCTAGTTTGCACTCATTAATACTGTATGTATCATCTCTGCTTGAGCGAGTCAGGAAATTACTTTTGGGATGAAAATGAAGTAATTACACTTTTTTTTTGTTCATCATAGCAAACTGGCAAAGAATTTGAATTGCTCGCCAGCTCACGGCGTTGAGAATAGATGCATCGCTGAGTCTTGGCTGCCTCCTTCCTGAAGCTTTGATGTCTCCAAACAACGATGAATTTGAAATGGGCAAAGTTTTCGTTCAGCTTGGATTCTGTGAGCTTCACGCTGGCCCAAGATGTTACAGGAATAACACAGTTTACAAGCTGCACAACAAAGCAAAAAAACGAACTAGCCTAATTCTCAGATCAGAGCCAAACTGTCTGTGTGTCAGCACAATAAATGAGTCAGTGATCAATGACTGATCATATAAAATACTGCACGCAATCAAACTAGCAAGTAAAGTTGCTAGTATTGCTGCTAGCATTAGCTATGATGTCATCAGTCAGCTATGATGCCATCAGTCAGCTATGATGCCATCTTCAGATCAGATAACTACATTCTTTGCTCTCCTTCTTAGTATCGTTCAGTCCCAGTTTACAAGGAACATTCTCAGAACATTGACTAAGGTTCTCTTAAGGTTCTCTCAGTTATCAAAAAAGTTCTTGCAGTAACATTAGTAGAACGTTTGTTTAACGTTATATATCATAAACATTATAGTTAAGTTGTTAATGGAACATTTTCATGTTACAGAATTCAAACATTTTAATGTTCTTACTGTCTAGCATTCTTACAACCTTCTGTAATTAGCAGACGTTTTTCGCCAATCGCCACACGACAGCGTGCACGCAAATCGTAACGTTCACGCTGCAGCTGAGCGCAAGGCTAGCAGATGTGCACCGACAGAAGAAAGATGAAAGATTTTCCACAAGTGAAACGTTTAAGTTTTATTTCATCAACGTCTGCCTGAGGTTGTACATTATCCCGTTAGCGGGCGAGTTCAGCTGAGGTGAACACGGCGATGCGGTGCAGCCATTACCTTAATCATCAGGCCTGTTCGCAATTATGCTACACAGCTCGAGTGATCTGGAGCTTTGATCCTGAACATGATGTCTGATGCAGGTCTCAGCCAGGAGTAACCAACTCAGATCAACACGCTTTTAAAAGGCTTCCACTTGTGGCTTAAAGGATCTGGGATGGAGGACAAATCTGGTCTGATTTCAGACCGAACATCTTTGTAATTAAACAAATATCTGTGGTTGTTATTGAATGATTTACTGAAACAAATAAAGGTGAGTGACCATTAATTTTTTTTTAATGTAGTTCATTGTTTTCTCTAACGTGACAATACTCAAGGCAGTTACTAAGGTATGTTTTTTTATGCCACACCCCTTTAATTAAACTCCTCCCCCACATATGCATTACAGACATAAATGATACTTCATATTGTGTGGTTAAAAAAACATAAAACTTACAATTAAAGTTAATCTAGAGAACAGAGAAAGAAACACACATTTTCTTCAGAAAATGTAAAGATGTAGTTTTGACAATATTATCACAGAAAAGTATTAATTAATCAACAGAATTTATCTCATACAAGGCACTAGTTAGTTTACTATCCATTCATTATGAATATCTATTAGAAATATGTATGAGTGGATAAATAATGAATTATGGCCATGCATGTCTCTGGAACATTCTGTTCTCAGATCAGTATAGTTGTGAAGTACATGTTGAGAGCTCTCCGGGGAGTTTGTTTAGAGCATTGAGATGTGACCAGCACTAAAAGAGGCTCTTTGAAGACTGGGCCCACAAGAAAGAGAGTCTACAATACTAAGATCTTCGTCTTAGCTTACCAACATTGCCAATTAACCATTTAAACCAGACATCTGCTCTAGTGCCACCAATCAGAACTACAAATATGAACTTTTTGCAACAAATCTCACTTCTAATATGTAACATTTCCACAATCCAGTTATTTGCAGAAAGAGCCAATCAGATTAAACTTCCTGTTTCACTCTAAAATACAGAAGTAAAACGTCCAATTGTATGTCTTTAAAAGCTTTAATGAGTTCTGCAGAGATGCTGCTTAGCCAGCAGTTCTGTCCTCCTGCGGTTGGTGTGTTTGACCGCGTCTAACAGAAACGTGAACCTTCATCACATCATCAGACGTGTCCTGCCACCTAAATATGTCTTGTGGTCATTTCCCATGTAGCCAGACTGGACCTAACACTGCCTGCAAAGCCACCGACCAATCAGAGTTCAGCCTTATTATCCTGCTTTGCACATTGATTCTACGTTTTCAACATGAGAAAGTTTAATGGAGAAAACATGCTTCAAAGGAGACGCATTAAGGAAACGTTCTCAAACCGTGTCTACAAGGCGCTGTGCCCATTTGTTTGAACGTAAATGCAATATTAAATAGCGGTTCATTAACGCACTAGTATTTCTTGATTTGATACACACCCACTGTTTTCTATTAAAATTTTATTAACAGACACAGAATGACTGTGAATTACTAATCTTTATACACACGCTACCAGAGTCTTGAACAGCATCTCTCTGATAAACAAGAGACAGATTAAGACAAAACATAGAGATATGTTAGAAGACATGACAAAGTGGCTTTGATAACTGTCTGTTCTTAGCTGGGATTTGACGCCGATGTGTTTCTGAAGCACTCTTTGTTGCTCTTGACCTTTGACCCCCTCTGACGCAACTGTAGTGTTCAGCTGGCCATCAGATTATATTTTTTAACAGTTGGCCGGATTTTCAAATCACATGGAGACTTTTGTAAATCGAAACAAGATTTGTTTGTTGCACGTTTTGAGGCCACTATATGCCATGCACCTTAAGCATTGGGATAATAGTGTTTCATTACCCACAATGCCTCTTCTAAACCTCATCCAAAAAAGAGAGAGCCCGGAGAGATGGATGCTTTTGTGAATAGGATGCGACAGGGAAAGGGCCAGGAATGATTTGGCATTCGGTCTGTTACCTTGAGGGGCAAAGTATGTGATTTTCGGGGGGGCAAATGCACGATATCTCCAAACAGCAAACGGGATGAATTTTCAACACCTAGATCAGCTAAAAGGCCTCTTATATCATTTCCTCATAGAGTAATTAGTGTGTTAATGTTAATTTATTCAATAAAAATGAACGTCTTTGATTTATGATTTGACAAGGATAAGACAGGAAGTGTTCCGTCTCCATAATCATGCAAAGCAGACCCTCGAACGAAGACAGCAAATACATATTCATCGCTATAAACGCTACGACTGTAAACGTTTAACCTTCATAATCCAATGGGCACCTGTTGTGGGCAAGACCACACACTTCATTAGCTTTCTAAGAAATGACAGCGATGATAAACAAACAAACAGAAGAGTCTTCATTAAGTGAAGCTGCTCTTGAAATCGAATCAAATTTCTTGCGTTTCCGTCCCTTGCGCCGTTCTCGCATCCCGACTCTCACCCTTGGGCTCACGTTGACGTCGCAATATCTAAATAAGAATTCGCTCATGTATATTACATAAGGTTTCTCGTCTTCAAATAGAGCCCTGCAGGCTAGACTTTACAAGGTGTTGTTTGGTCTGCCCCTGGTGTCTCTTATCTCGTGATTAAAGTTGACTCAAATCATCGCCTCCAGTCCTGCATGGCAGCGTTGCATAATCATCAGTTTCATCTCTTTGTGACAGGCGTGGCACGGCTATCCGGAGGATTTTAAAGGCTTTCGGGCTGTTTCCGGTCAGCGGGGCGTGTCGGGAATCTTGTCCACAGGCTGCATTAGCATGCGGTTCGAGGAAAGTCGTGGCTTTTTGCTCCTGTGTTGAGTTCTGGTGGAGTGAGAGTTTTACTTGATCAATAACTTATTTTTGTTCATTTTTAACTTAATGAAGATACAGCGTGCAGCTCTTCTTTGAAACGTCAAACAAATGAAACGGTTTGAATTTTTTTCATACCGCACCAAACATTTACATCTACATTTTTGATGTGAAAATTAATGTTAAGTAATATATTGGAAAGATACTGTACAATATGTCAATGTTACAATTAAATGCATTATTAAAAACAGTTGTCAGTTATTTGAAACAATTCTACTAATGTCATTCAACTCCATAAACTTAAATAGTAACTAAAATTCTGTGACCTGTTAACTTCATCACTTTAGATGTAATTCAGATTTAGAAACTGATTTGAAATTTACTTCTCATTCTCAATTCAAGTGTGAATGGAACTGGTTTCTCAATCCAGCCGTCACTGAGCTGCTTTTGTGTATCTCCAATGCCGCTCACATGTGTGTTACCGAACCATGACTGTCACAAAACCACATGCTAATGCTTACCTTGCAAGTCAGCCTGCAGACCTGAAGCGCAGCGTGTGGTGAGATGCAGCTGAAGGATAAAAATAGAAACTCATTTTAACATGCGCTGCACGTGCGCAGTCTGCCGTGGGTGTAATGGAAAAGCAAAAGAAAATAATAAAGACATCAACTTTAAAGAGAATCACTCTTGACGTGCTTTTGAGACACCTTCCATAGTGACATGAGGACACAGAATCAGCTGTAATGCGGCTGTAAACGCAGACTGGCGCATTATTTAACATGCAAAATGCAATGTTTGATTGTTTAACAAGCAACATGCTTTAGATCCAAAAATAATGCACCAAGAATAAAATGCAGCCACTGACAGTGTTTTTTATTTGCATGCGCAGCGTGTGGTAATTAAATGCAACCAGCATACCGCAGTTCACCTGTTTACCCTGCAGGTTTTTTTGCACAGGGATTACAGGACACAGCAGACTACCAGAACCACACCTACCACGCATTACTGAGACTTTACAGCATCACTCCTCTGCCCATCCAAACACTTAACCTGACGTTTAAAATGCCAGACATGCGTTAAACAACACCACTTATCTGGATATATGCCCGGCTAACACTCTCCTCTTTCATTTAAAAATTACAGCAGCCAGGATCAATGCAAAATGTACACAAACATCCCTCTTAAAGTTCAGACAGCTCACTCAGTGTTGAATGAAATGTAAATTTGGATGAGGGCTTTTCATACTGCATGTGCATAAATCTGCAAAATACAGTAAGGCCTGCAGCGCATGTATTGCGCCGCAGATGCAATGCAAAAGTTACAGTTGCATTTTTACCAAACATTCGCCCTAAGATGTAAAGAATAAACATCTTTTGGTATGTGCTTAAGTTATTACTATGGCAACCAACGTAGATTTACCTCACTGTACTGACTGTAAAAAAAAGATGGACGGTCAGATCTGAAAATCTGGACATTTAGTGCAGCGTAAGTAAAGTCACATGACCTGTTTAAAATGCATCCTGCGAAAATGAACCAAATAAACAATCAAGTCTTTAATATTCTGCATCTCTGTGCTGGATTTCAGTATTGTTCAAAAACAAATTACCAGGTGCTGATTGGCTCTTCAGCTTCTATGTGGGCGGGGCCTATTGCTATCACATAGTTTTATTGTGTGTATAGGATTACTGCCCCCCTCTTACTATTAAACTGAAACAATATTCTCTAATTTAGGGGGAAAAAATGAAGTTTTGTCTGTGTTTCTTCTTAAGCATGTTGTTCAGGGATGGGTCAACACTTCCAGAGTCTTCACGGATGCGATGCAGTTGCCAAGGCAACCTGGGCAGGCGGCCGAGTGTGAGAAAAAACTGAAGGAGGTCGACTTTAAAACAGGAATACACATATTCTGATCAGAGATGCTGGAACTGTATGTACTTGAGTTATTGGATTAGCACTATGAGAGGCATAAAGATCTATTTAAAATGGTAGTGCTAGCCCATGCAAAGCTTGCCACTGCAATGCTGGTGTTCTGGACGGTTGCTAAGGTGTTGCTAAGTTGTTGTTTACTGGCCTAGGTAACAAATATCCATAGCAGCCTATATGATATTTAGATATCTAGATATTACTCATGTGCAAGTCAATGGGATTTTTTTCATTCATTTTTTTGCCTATAAGATAAAAATCTTTATTCCAACTGGTAAGAAAAAGATTTGCACACTTTTTACCCAACTGCACGGTTTGAGGTATCATAAATGCATGTAGCAAACCAAAGGATTTGAATAAACCTTTAAACGTAAGCAAGTTTTAGTGATACTTATGCTTATTAAACACCACTAACCTTGACCCAGTGAACCAACCGCAAACACAATCTTCTGTTTTAGGACGGCAGCCTACGGCAGTGTCATGTGACTTGTGCGCTAGCAGCGACTAATAGCAGTGTAGCTCATAGACGCTGTCAATAGCTTTTAGAGAGATTGGAATTAATGTTTAGTCAGCGCTTGACATCCTGTGCAAAGCACTTTAAATGACTCTTCCAGCAACATGTAATCAGCTGTGATTCGCTGCTGAGTTTCGTAGCCGTTCTTTACGTTTAGCTCAAAGCAGCCTAACGTAATTGAAAAGCGTGTCAGAAGTAAACAATTACAGGTTTAAACCGCAGACATTGCTCTCAGAGGAGCCATGGACTCGATGAGTTGTGTCACAAAGCTTCACTGAGCCTGCGTTAGCAATAGCGCTGGCTCTTCTGTCAACCATTAGCATCTCTCTTGCGTATAATGTTAGGGCTGTAATTTTGCTGTAAACGCATGTAAATGCATCACAGCGGGGGGTTTCGTACAACCTCTTACTCTGCAGTGATTGGCTCTATCAAGTGATTGTCGCATTACATGTACCAATGAGAAACTAGTTCATGGAATTCTCAGCAACTGACCCTTCGCTAAGCCCCGCCCCCTTGGAGCAATTTTTTTTCCAACAATCAAATTTGCTCAAAGAAGTAACATTTTTAATGGCAATGAAGTTCATAATGAAATGTAACATTTCAATGTAAATGAAGGTCTTAGTGAAGGATCTGTTGCCTGTTTCACCCCAATACTAAATAACATTTCAGAGATGTTCAGCTCTTGCGTGTCAACACGTTCCAGGAAACTGCAAACAGAGTGAGGCCGCATGTGTTTGGCTTCAAAGAGACGCAGCGTTGCCAAGCATATGTTCTCCGCCAGCGTCCTCACACATACACGGGGGCAGACGCTGGCATCCATCAGACTGAAGACCTGGCAACATCCACAAACTGCTAACAGCACAACAGCATTTGTTATTTAGGGGGTTTCGGAGGAGACACTCTGGCAACATCTTTTTTTTTGCTGGTATGTGGAGATACAAAAAAATGTGGAAATATCACAGAGGTGTTTTTTAGATGAGGCATTTTACTGCTAAAGGTTTCCAAAATGTTTATAATCTATTTCTTTATAGTCTTTATAAAAAAAATTAATGGCAAACTTCTGAAACGATGCTGTTTTTCCAAGCCCCACCTGACTATTAAAGGTAGGACAATAACAAGCTAGCAATAACAAGCTAGCTTTGATCCCACCCTCCTTTCAGAACGTTCTCCAAAGCCATGCTTAGTAGAACTTTTTTGCAACTTAATGGAAACATTCTTACAACCTAAAATTGCTCAGTATAACCTTCTGCTCACCCACCTGATGTTCCAGTATCTCTTCTGTAGGACAGCATCTCTGGGAATCGAACCCACAACCTTTGTGTTGCGAACACAATGCTCTACCATCTGAACTACAGGAACACTGTTTGGAAACCACGTACAGGGGTTTCTCAAAACTCTCAGAAAAGCAAAGCCGGTTGAAATATTAGACCTTCCCACGAACCGTGATTAGATTTCAACCTCTCATTTAACATCAAGTGCCTGTTGTCAAGCTTCTATCACACAGAAAGTAAAAAGTCACCCAAACAGTATTGTTTGCTGTTATGAAGCTGCCAATCAGAAAGCCAGTGACTTCAGCCTTTGAAAATCTAAAGCAATCTCATCCTTCTGCAAAACCAGCCGAATATATAATGATTATCTTATTTTTCTAAAACCATCGGATGAATTATTGCCATATTCAAAACAACCAATTAACCTGCAAAGTGAAAATAAATAATCAGAATAGTTTTGCAGTTTTTATCCAGCCGACAGGAAACGTTCCCAGAACATTGGCTAATGTTCTCTTTTCCTGTTTCTCTACCCTCATCTCCCTGTTTCTCTCTCTCCACTCCAGCTCTCTGTCTCTCTTTCACTTTGATATCAGCACTGAGCTCGTGCTGGAAAATTGCGACCATTTACGCGTCTTTTTGCAATGCTACGATCATTTAAAGGCAATCAGGTCATTTAAGTTTCATGAATGCATCTAATTCACATTTGTGCAACCTACAATTCTTGAGAGTGTGAGCGCTACAGAAGCTGATTTGGTTTCTTCAAGCGTAAGAACACACACATGAGACGCCACATGAGAAGAAGCTGAATTTGACGTTTTTAAAATCTGGATTACAAATGCAGCTGCAAAAAACAGTCACACGAGGTTGATTGACAATTAGCTAGAAAAACGCCTGAAATTAGAGTTTTCAAAGCAACGAGCCTCTGCAGGTGTTTGTCACACAAACTGGAAATTATTTGTACAATTTGATGTGAAATTATGCTAATTATGTGTCAAATTGTGTTTAAAAGGGAAACCGAAGGTAACCGCATCGCTACACGAGTTTGTACATTTAAACTTGCCAGCAGTGATTTCAAAAGACGCCTCTGAACTAACAGAGTAACTCCACTGTAAGCCAGTCCAAACAAAAACTGTATCGTGGAAGATTTAGCAAACTGGGGTTTGTGGCAGGGCTGGTATTCAGTGCCAAATGCATAACAGAGGCAACACCTGGTGTGTGGAGAACAAAGACTCCAGGCCATGGAGAAATTAATACGGACAATTGAGTTTATGTTTCGGGAAAGCAAATAAAATCTACTGCCAATACAAGTCAATCTTCAAGCCACAATTGTTAATGTTTTTTACAGAGATTTAAACCTAAATTCTAACATGCAGTATTTGTTTGATATTGTTGTGTAAAGTAAACTTCAACAACATGAGGGTGTTTTTACAAACCATGACTTACAAACACAGTTTCCTCACAGTATTCTCCTACTACAGGATTACAAGTCATGTAAATTTCCTGTAAACAAAATTGCATTTTGTTTGTTGTATTTGAATGGATGTCAATGAAGAAAGACAGTGTAGTTAAAACACTACCAGGAGATGTTAACTTGACCTTTAGACTACAGATGTGTAGATGTGATCAGATTTCCACTACAGGTTTCTATATTTTAAAGAACTGGAGGTTATTGGAAGATAGCCACAATATATCAACCTGTAGATTATAAAACGTCTGTAGTGTTACCATCAAGTGATATCAGGGGATGAACCCAATGAAGCCATCGCTGACTGTGAAGAGTTAAAACAGCGTACTAGGTTTCGTCTCGAATCCCCAGCCAAATCTCGGCCCTGTTCTGAAACCCTGCCATTCTGTGTTATTTATTTATCGCTGGTTATTTACCCTTTTAAAAATGAAAACAGTCCTGAGAGGTTTGAGTCAAAGCTAGAAGCGAGCAAACCGGCACATATTACCTGTCAGTCTGCGCAGTAGCGGGTCTGTACGGGCTGCGTCACCGCGGCGACGAGATGAATGCTAATGGACCCCTCGCATTTTCATGTTCCCCCGGTGGGGCTGTGCTTAAACCAGACAGAAACTAACTGAGCAAACATGAGATGCCTGTTAAATACACAGAAGCTCTAGTGCAGTAGCATTCAAACTATTGCTCTGCATACTACAACATGTCCCAATTTCACCATAACATACTACTGTACTACAACTTTTTACACTATATAGTATGCATGAATGACCTACTAGATTTCCTAAACTGTGCAGTATATAACCAAAGCACGCTAAATGGACGACTATATCCCACAATGCATTGTGGTATATAATAATCTACACGGCTCTTTCTGTTTACATACCGCACATATAATCAGTAAATGGTTTAATGGCACATACTGTAAAGCACAGCACACATACAGCATACTGCAAAAATATTACAGTATGCCATTTTTTCCAAACATGCCTATATTTGGGTCCATTAATCCATCCTGTGACCGTCTTCTACATCTTTTATGTTTCATCCTTCTCTCCTGTCCTCTTTCACTGAAACACACACACACATACACGCACTCATGGTCTGATGGACCTAAAACATCCCAAACGACAGGGTTGCTCTTTCCCACCCTGTTTGTTGTAGTACAGGAGATGTTGCCCCCGGCTGCTGAGGAATAACATCATCAGATGCTTCGTGTTCTCCAAACATCCCTCATGTAGAGCATTGTGCTCGCAGCACAAAGTTCATGGGTTCGATTCCCAGGGAACACACGTACTAATAAAACCTTTACCTTCAATGTACTGTAAGTGACTTAAAAAGCGTCTGTCAAATGTATAAATGCAGGTATTATCTTTTTGATCATAAAATTTGGGTCTAAAACAGACAAATGTTTAAAATGTTAAATCATTTTTAATAATAAGGGTCTTCAATAGTTTGTGAAACCTTAAATGTTTCCTATAACCGTCTTATTCTTGGCCGTATTTTACTCTATACGGTGGAGGCTCCAGGATTAGCACTTAGCAGGATTCGAACCTACAACCTCCAAACCTCCTACCGCTAGGCCACGCACAAGTCTGTATTTTCTCCTTCTTCTGGCTGGAGCCCTTCAGATGTCTGAAACTGTGATGTTGAAAGAGCAGGTATGAGGGAGGGCTGGTGATTTACCTGACACTCATTTCATTTCGGGGTTAATGGGCCCCAAAACAGCGTCTGTCTCAGATCAGAGAGTGTAAAGCAGTCAGACTAAACCTGGCCTGACAGAGCTCTCTTCTGTACTGTCACTCATATCCGCTGGTGCTCGCTGCAAAACCCACTGGATGAATTATCTCGGTCCGCCTAGACTTCTTATATCTACTCTTCTTTCCCCTGACTATGCTTGTGTAACCCAGCTTACATATGTAATGAAACCATTAAACATTCATCCGGTTAACTCGTATATTGACTCAGTGACACCTGTTGCTGACTCTCAGTGTCCCACAAGCGTTTAAACGTAGTCGTGGTCCTTACGAAACCTTACAGACTTTCTTTCCACTAAACTTTTACATTTAATTTACATTTATTCATTTGGCAGACGATTTTATCCAAGGCGACTTACAGTAAATTTAACGTATACATTTTTATCAGTACTTGCGTTCCCTGGGATCGAACCCGCAACTTTTGCAATGCTAAGGCATCTTCTGTGTACACACAGGTTTATGCTTTTAATGTATAAAACTCGAGATGTTTGCCTGACACATATAACTATTATGATGGAGAGGAGTGATGAATATAACTGAGCTCGCTTTCCTGAAAGTCATGATAGACAAGAATCGCATTGCCAATCTGCCGTTGCGCGACTATGCGCCGCCTCTGCTTCAGGCGCGTCGCGTTTACATGTGCGCTAATGACGCCTAAAAAAACGCAGTCGAGAGCGGCGCATCATTAGCGCTGGAGGCTGTTTCTCATGCCTTTAAAACATAAAGACAGCGTGACGCCTCCGTTTCCAAACGACATCGCGTCTCATGCATATGTTAGTCAGTGACGTGCATTAACATTTGTAACATTTATTAGGTTAATTATGATAATAGTTATGCGTTCATTTGTTCCAGAAAGAAAATGCCTTATGATGGTAGGGTGTTGTGGAGACGCTGCTATCAGTTGCTAGGGTGTTGCCATGCAGTTGCTAGGGCGTTACAGGTGGTTGTGAGGGCATTGCTATGTAGTAGCCCAAGACTTGTGGGTGGTCTTGTGAGTGTTGCTGTGCAGCTCCTAGAGGTTTCCAGGTGGTTTCTCATTGGCCTAAACTTGTCAAGAGTCGGGCTCATAATCAAGTTTCTATGATAGCTTGGTTGTCTTCTTCAAAATAAATGAATAATTTTGTTCATGCTCCAGATGATAAACAAAAGTACGTCTTAAATCTATCCAACGGGCAATGATAAACATAAGTATATATCTGCTGCCATTGTACACCTGAAGTCGTGTATAACCAAAAGAACAGGAGACAAACCTAAACTTTTTTAGAAGAGATTACTGAACTCCAGTAGTCTGCACCAAATCCTGTGTGAACTGAATGCTCAATGATACTGCAGTACC
>JAZGTK010013804.1:0-14103 GCA_036877625.1 Ambastaia sidthimunki | reverse complement strand
GAAAAAGAATGAAACCACCCCAAGGTTAAGTTGAGTTCAGTAAGTGAGTCCTGAACGGGTGAAACGTGGGGTCATTAAACTCGGGGACAGATCGCTCTGACCACAGTACTCAACACAACATAATCATCCCTTATGAGTCACTAACTCAATGAATATAAGGGGTGAATGAATGAACAGAAGGGATTTCCACTGGCTGAACAGTGATGTCCAGGCTCGGGTCTATAGTGTCAGTCCTCACCTCAGTCCGGGGGTATTAACACTGTATAGGAAACTTTGAATGATAGCAAACTGACGCAAGACAGAATGGAATGCGTCAATGGAGTCCTTCACTCACTGAACGTGAATGAAGTTTATGATCAATTCAGTCTGCAGCATGTATCTTGTGTGTTGGTGTAGTGATGTGATGGTATCCATTAAAACCATTACATTAAAACCAAACAGTTATCCTTGAGCAGTAAAATCACTTTAAGATGTCTGAAACCACAGACCTAACGGTTAAATGTAATACGTGACTCCTTTGGCACTTATAGGCTACAGGACGTACTGTAGAGTGTAGGACAGTCTGCTGAGGCTACCAAGCTAAATAAAGGCTTGAATTTGATTCAACAATGAATCAACACATTTCCAAAACAGTGACTATATGCAACAAATTGAACTGCAGAATAACTTATGAAATTACATAAATACCCTCTCCTCAGTTTATTATGTACGTAGTTGTGTTTAATTTTAAAGATTATTCATTTTATTAGATACCCAAGATGCCTATGTAGCAGAATTTAACATTTTCTTTCATTATAGAAATAATTTGGACAAACAAATAGAGAAAATAAAGGCTATGTGTCAGAGGTAGCATATTTAAACAATATAATCACTCTCATTTATCAAACTAGTGTTTGCAGTAACGTGACAGAACTTCACACGTACAACATGTACATGCAACATACAGAGAACTCCAATCACAGTCACAAGTGAGTAATGTACTGAGATATTAACTTTATCTATAACAGGAATTGGTCTGACATATCCAATCACAAGAATATAATTTAAGCTTTTAAGTTTTACATTGATGGAAGTAGTTAGTCCATTGTTAAGTTAAATCCCTGTCAATAATGTCTAAAAAGTCTTAAGCATCAAGGAGTTACATTACAATTCCTACTTTTAACTGATAACAGACAACAAGCAGTAACTGATAATAAGCAGAGAAGTTTAGCAAACCTCATCCCAAACATACACCCACAATCCCCCTTTCCACATTTCTTCATCTGGACATCTGCCATGCATGAATCGCCATCAAACCCTTTTAACTTTGCCCTGCGCTTTAAACAACCGTGAACACGTTTAAAGATGTTCAAGATCCAGGACTCACCGATGTCTCGTGCCCGTAAAGCCCTGTGTCTGCCCGGCCACTGAAAGCTCAAAATGCAGAGTATTACGAAACAGTTTTACAATTACCGCTCCTGTTACTGAATATCCCATATGCCTATGCAAGCGTCCACGATCTATCTGTCTTTCAGCTGACTCTCTCAATACACACCAAACAACTCCTCCTTTCCAATAGCCCCACCCCAAAAGCTTCATCATTCTCCGAATGAACTGTCTTTAGTCTCAACCAATATGCGGAGTGACGCAAGGAACCCACAATGTTGGGAAAAAAATGCGACCTAAAACAGTTCCCTGCCGGTTTTATTAGACGGGATGAAAAAAAAATCATTTGAAAGACTATGATTTGATTTTAGGTTGTTACTTTCACAAAACCACAATGCTAACCATTTTTTCATTAATACCATTGCCGCTATATTGTTACTACAATAAACTGTGATGATAACATGTAACATAAGAAGTGTAAACGGCAGAACGATTCGAAAATGTTCTCTAAGAGATTCCTATGAGATTTGTTTTCAGATTTTATCAAAAACACAATTTTTTAATTCATTTTCATTACATCATTTGCGTGCTCTATACTGCATATATTTACTTTGTAAACTTGATTATTCTCCTGCAAGTGTAACCTCAGTTTTGCTTTATCTTTTGCATTTTCTGCACGTTGTTTATAAGCTCTTTAAGCTTATTGTTTATTATTGCTCAACAGTATTTGTTTCTGATGCCACAACAAAAAGTTTCCACTCTTTTGCTGCTCCACTCACCAGGATTCTTGAATAGTCTGAAGCCACACCTCTCAGCTGTGTCTCACCCACTACTATTTACTCACAATTTCTTTCGGGCAACCTTCATCCGTTTATCCCTCCAATGCCCACACGCGAATTACATTTTAGAAATGAACCTATGTTTTAAAACAACGTATGAGTATAAACCAAAACACAACGCTTACCTTTCTGTAGTGGAGCAGATCCGCGTCTTATTCACAGTAGTGTAAGTGTAGTGTAAGTGTATGTGTGTGCGCACTGGACGCTGTCAGTATTCATAAGATTCCACCCACTCAGGCAAGACTCCGCCCACTGAAGGGCAACACCACCCCGTCATCAGCCACTAGCGTCTCGCGCTTTGGCCAGACCCCCGCGCGACCCAATGTGTGCTTTGTATAAGCCGAGCGCGTGACATGGATCTGCGCACACACGTTTCAAGCGATGCAGTCAACAACCCTCTCTACGCAAACACACGTAGCACACAAAATGTGCGTTTCAGCTATACAGTTACGTTATCTGGGCGATTAAAAATAACTGCCGGTATGTTTGTTTTTATAGTTATGTAGACTCTTTAAGTTGTTTGAACGTTTAGTCACGTACAGTATTTTAACCGTGCGCAAAACCAAGCAAGTTTACGTATATTTCATTGAATAGTAACACTTTACAATAAGGTTCCATTCTTTACCATTAGGGCGTTTGCTAATATAAACAAACAATGACCAATTTAGTTTTCATCGTTTATTAATCTTTGTTAAAGTTAGATAATGCAAATACATTATTGTTTTTATTGTTTGTTTACGTCAGTTCAGCGTGCGTTACCTAATCTTAACAGATACAGCTTTTGGTTTAAAAAAATGTAAATGTTGAAATTAACTAAGATTAGTTGTGTGTCAGGACAACTGAAGCTGGTGGGCTGCAGGTCCATGAGAATGATGGGCTTAACCAAGTCCTGAGAAAACACTGAGGGCATTTGCAGTCCAAAGGGTTAATTGTTTGGAGCTCTTCTCAAATAAGTTTAAAGGTGTATAGCCTGCTAACAATGAGCAGACCATCAACAGCGTTATTCACGCTGAGCTGGGTTTTAAGCCTGTGAAACACCATAATAAACTCCTCAACAACATCTATTTATTCAAGTCCTTTTGTGATTATTCTTAGAATAGTCTTTGCTGCATGACATATATTGTTATTGCAAATATGTTGATTTCACGTTGGCCTATTAGGCATTCAGTAACTGCAAATATTATATTTATATATAATGGTTGCAGTTATATGGAATGCAGTTATATATTTAATCATACTGTTAAAATAAACAGCCCCAATGCAGACCCAGCCCTTTAATTACACTGATCATGCATTTATCCTTTAGATGAAGAGAAAACATTACCATTTTAGTGCTAGCTCAAATCATGTTACAGAAAGAAACACCAAACAATGCAAAAACATGAGGAGTAAGAGGAAAATGTATATTGCTTGTTTAATTTCACCCAGCTTACAGACGTCTGTTGCCCTGCAGCCTTGTCTGTTTCTCTGTCTGTAATTCTATCTCCTACACGAGCAGTGCTTATCAAATCAAACAGCTAAAAGCTCTGACTATGTGATGCCTCACAGAGGTAATAATCAGAAGAAAAATCTTTCTGGAAGGCAAGGCATTCGTCTCACAAGAGTTTAAATAAGTTAGGAATTTGTTTTACAGTTTATACTATAGACTAAAGGTTCTGCAACAACTTTTTAAAGCTCATATTTGGAACAGAACCCTCCTATTAACTATTTTTGCTGAATATAGTTTTCCAAAACGAATTATACACATTTATAATGTGCCATCTTTCCAACAAAAGACAGCCATATAGACAGGGTGAGCAGGTGTTTCACATTATTCACTATATATCTTTTGTATTTTAGCACAGTTTGAATGCTGTATTGCTGGATTTGATCCAAAATCTTTGATGTTTTTTAGGTTTGTAAGCCTGTATGACTCCAAATAGTTTTGTGTCTGAAATTATTCACAAACATTTAAACGTATGCAATTTCATAGGTAAAGCCTCAGTATAGGATCATTTTTAACCCCAACATTATTTACTTGCAGATCTTTAGAGCTCTTACAGTACATGCGTCTGCATTTTCTTTCATTGGCCACATGCCTAGATTTGTCATCTTTCAAAACAAGCATTCATCCAGAGGAATAAATTGTATAAACATCATTACTTAGCTCTGTGGATTAGATCCATGCATTACTCATTTTTGTTACATTGATGTTTATTATTTAAGCTTATTAATATTCAACCAATACTGTTCCATCTAACTTTTGTATTGAAATGTTGCATAAACACAAACACATCAGATTCCCTTTGTTCAAATATCTGTATACAAGATAGTGACCTTTGATTCAATTTCTCAAAGATTTGTTTTCCTTTACTAATGGCTGCCCTGGTTTGGAGGCAAACAGTTTCATAACACATATTAGGATGGCCACAAACGAGCCGGAATTCTGACCAACAGAGGGATTGTGGGAGGGGAAGAATTTACTGCTGTCTGCTGTAGAGGGGATTACCCCATCAGAGACAGTACGCTACCATCCTCCCCACAACCCTCAGCACATGAGCGTTGCCAAAATATGTAATAACACATTAACACTGGAAAGGGATGATGTTTTATGAGGTAAAATGTGGCACAGTAGCGCATAGAAACAGGGCCATCTTGAATCTTAAAATATATATATTCAGAAACAAGACTTCCATTTTCACCACACACAAATATACTATTAAATTTAAGTCACAGAGAAAATTAGGAGGTGCTTATTGTGGTGTGTCAGAGCTACAAGCAATACTTTTCGTATAACACTTTTTGTGCAACACGTACTGTGGATTAAATACAACTGTGAGTAATAACCTACACTGGAGCACACAAATCATGAGATGATGGTTAAGATTCTCTGTAATTAAATTTGTATTAATAGCTTGTTGGCCTATAGTATCTTAATAAACTAAGTAATAACAGAATTCCTTAAAACCATAATTCCAATGACAGGAAACAGGCTGACAGGGATGTGAGTCATTGAGATGAGAGTTCACTGATGTGGTCATCCATTTGAAGGACGACTAATTTGCCCATTGCCAGTAATAAAGTCAATACCTTCTGTATGACCTCATAACCCCAGGTTTAATTCTGTATTGTGATAAAGGTCTGCATGGGTATTTAGCTGAAGCCCAAACAAGACATGTAAACAAGACTTTGTGACATGTTTTGATTAAATTCATGTGGTATTGTTTAACACATCAAAAACTAAACCATTCCTGACCCAAACCCTATCAGCCAAAATCAGGAGGTATTACAATCTCCCCAGATGTTTTTCAAACAACATTTCCCATGAGCACCTCTTTGGATTTTTACTACAAACACCTGATCCCCATTTATTTTTATAAGTGTTCTTTGTGTATATAAAGCCATCAGTTTTGTCAGTTATTTGTTCAGTATGGTTTGTTTTATCCCTTTCTGTAAAGAGAAAGAAGCTGGTCTGTAAGGACTTGAATCAGCAGTTAATATATATAAATATATATATATATATCTTTGTTAGTTACTGCAGATATTATTGTTCATTGATTTTAGTTCATTTAAAGAACAATTTCTTGCCAATATTTGAGCTGTTAATATTTTCCTGCCAATATAGAGTTACGCTTTAACTTCAAAAGTTAGGAAAAGTCTTAGAATAATTAGTTTAGATAGTTTTAGTCAAACATTTTCAATCTGTCTCTAAGAAAAGTTACTCACTATTTTAGTTTGTATAATCAATCTTATGCTACCAAGGCAGAAAGGCTTTAGAAAGCCTTTTTGTTTTGTTCAGCATCGATATATAAAAAACGTCTTATGGTGATTGCCCCAACGTTTGATAGATCCATCAGAAGGTGGTTGGAGAACAAGACAAACAAGTAGAGCAATAAACTCAGAGACATAATGCAAGCGGTATATAATCTTGCATGACTAGCCAGTTTTACCCGACAGGAGATGAACCTTCAAAATCATATTAGTCCTTTAAAATACTGTTTGTAATAAAAACTTCTGCATAACATAAGACATATAATGTTATTGGGTACTACACAACATGTTAAAAAGCAAGAAGACTGGTCTCAGGATGATGTTTAACAATATGTAGAAACTTCTTCAGTTAGTCGAACATTATATCATTATATCTTAAACTGGGAGGAAACAAATTTAACTTGGTGTGTCCGGTGCTACAAAAACATTACAGAATACAAGAATCCAGAATACAATGTGATCAGGTCTAGACTATACAGGGACACAGGGAGCATAATTTCTAGACACAATATAATAAACTGTTTATGAAACGAACAAAAATTCCCCATGAAAATAACTCTGCACTAAGAATAACTCAGAATAACTGCAAGTAATGTACACTTTTTAAAAAATTAAAAATAGTTTATTGATTTACAACTTTAAATTATTTTGTGCTGCAATCAAAAGTCAGAAAGCTGAATTCTGATATAACAAAATCAATATTTAAAAAAATCTTTACACTAATGCAATAGTGTTACATTTTAAACTTTTTTACAAAATATACAGTTTCAGCTTTTGTATACACAAGTCACTTTCAGGATTCAGGATTACAACTATACAGGTCTGTCTATATAGTCTATAGTCATATAGTCTTTAGTACTAAATATAGTACTATAGTAGTCATATAGTCTGTCTATAGTCATTTAGTCTATAGTATTAAATAACAAACAAAAAGATTTACATCATGTATAATATGACAAAACATTTACTCCAAGTGTATGATTTCCCCAAGTGTATGACTTCATGGCATGAAGTCAGGCTGGAGCACCATGATAGTTCAGAAGCTGGTGAACAAGCATTGATTAAATTTCAATGGTGTCTAATCGTCATGCAGTATCTTTAAAGCAACAGAGTGTTTAAAAATGTTAAAAGAATGATTTTATAGATGCTTTAGTAGTGTTTGCCTTACATACAGTTTACATGGTCAAGAACTGCCCATAGTCTATAGTGTACTATTTATTGTAATTTATCTAATGAAATAAATTATGATTTAATGATCATTCTGGGAGTATTGTGAACTTTTAAAAACATACTTTTCAAAATAAAAGTTAATTAAAATCTGCCAGTTTAACAAATTTTCTACATAACCAGCATCTACTGTTGTTTAAAAAAACACACAAGCATATTGCCAAATTGTAGCCCACCACCTTATACTGTGATACAGAAAAATACCTGCATAACCAGGTAAAATACAGATAAAGATTTAGCGGCCAGACATACTTGTTGTAAAAAAGCAACACTAAATGCAAAGCAGTATTAGCAAAACATTCTGTCATCATTAGAAGCAGAAAAACATGCCTTAAACTACACAAATAAATATTGGCACAGATGTGAAGCCGCATATCACTATAAATAAAGAAGGCCAGGCCAGCATTATCTGCAACAGTATTAGCATAAATGCTACAACACCAGATTTGGCTTTGGGTTCCTGAAAGCCCAAACATTGATCCAGTGAAAGTTTCTAGTGTCCGGGAGAAAATGTCGATGTTGCCTGAATAGTGCCAAGCCTCCCATTCACTTGCCTCCGTTTCTGTGTTACAGGGACCTGGGAAATGAAAAATCTAAAGTTATACTATTGTATACTTCTTCTCTTACTATATTACTTTATAAAGTATATATCTCACAAAATTATTTTAAATGTTATCCAAAGATTCAATGTGTTTGGTGTTACCCAGTAGATCTTGTCAAAGTCAAAAAAATCAGAAAGACTTTGAATAAAGGATACAAATGGACAGGAACTTTATAAACACTGGGCAGGTCGACAAATTTCCTAAATCTCTCTAAAATATAAAATATAGAATATTTTATGGGTTTTATGCTATTATTGTTAAAAATTATTAATGTAGTTAGTAACCGTTTTTCACGTATCCACAATCTAGCGAAATGTCTCTCTATGGTTATATTGAGACAGTCCTCCATGCAAGATTCAGTGTTACTGTCTTTGGTGTTACTACCTTTTACATTTAACCTCAGAACTGTCTGCAGGGTAATAAAAAAAAAAATTCAGATCTGCAATTTATGCACGGATGACAATGCCATTTTTTCTTTAGACTTTTTTCAGTTAACAAAAGATTACTCCTAAAATGCTTTGAGGGTCAGGATCAGCCTCTTACCTTCTTCAGACGTTGGGCTCCAGAGCCTGAGCGAATGGCCTCCAGAAGAGCCTCTCGGGCTGCCTCTGGATTCCCCCCAGCAGGCAAAGCAGGCTTGGCTAAAGATGGGGGAGGACTAAAGGCTGAAAGTGGGGGTGCCACAAATGCAGGGATGGGAGGAGGGATGGGAGGAGGTGAGATACTATTGCTCTGGAAATTTCTCTCTTCATCGGCTTTCCTGAGCTGCTCCAGCTCCTTAGCTGCTCCTGATTTGGTCTAAAAGTAGCAACAATGAAGTGGTATTTATAGTTGACTGACAAACACCTCAAAGCTAAATGCAGCTAAATTGGTTTTGTCCTTTGAGAAATGAATAATCGAGTCTAATAATATACATTTAAATGTATTGTTTTTCTTAAGAAAACAGGCCAAAATTATTAGAAATAAAGTTGTAGAGTTGTGGCTACGCAAATGCTTGCAAGAATTTGAATATCAGTGCCTTAAAACTAGAAAGTATTAAATCAGTTCATAGCTGTAAATAACTTCTGGCTATTTAAAAAAAAGTATAACCCTTCAAATGTCAATGTAGGGCAGAAAACTGTACTTGTCAGATCAGAGAGTCTTTCAGGGCCTCTCAGCATTGAAAACCCAAGAAAATACAAACAATTTATGTGACAATCCTATGTCTGTATTGTTAACATGGTTACTACCAATGGGCACTGCATACAAATACAGCTGGATACTGCAACCAAAAAAAACATTAGTAATCAGTGCTGCACTAAACATGTACAGTGAACATGTAATGCCATCATGTCATTTAGCTTACTAATCATTTAGCTTACCTTCTTCAGTCTGGCAGAGTTGCTTGGAGCTCTAATTGCAGATAGAAGTGCTGAACGCTCAGTCTCTGAATCAACATACAATGGCTTCTTAACAGTGCTATTGCTAGAAGAGTCAGAAACCTGGACACCAAAAACCAAAACATCATCTTCGTTTCACAAATGTTTGAAATCTACAATAATGCACACGACTGTGCTTGCAAAATGAAACATGCTGAGATTCAAAGTTTACCTTTTTAAGGCGTTCAATGCCCTCTCCAGACTGAATGGCCTCCATTAGAGAGTTATAGAGGGAAGCTTCATTATGGACAGGCTTAAAATTAACAGGCTTGAATTTCTTAACTGGTCCAAACATGTTACCCAAGTTGGGTTCTGACGGACGTTCAGATTTGTGTAATTCTGGCTTCTTTTTAAGTGGTGGACGTGTGAAGTCTGGTGGCATCTGACTAGCAGAGGCGGTGTCTTTAAACTTGTTGATTGTTGTGGCTTCTTCAGAGGAGAATTCCTTGGGTTTATTATGATCAGACATGTCATGCAAGTCCGGAGATTTGATTCTATCTCTCCCATTCAGCGTTTCTTTTTCAACACTGCTAATGTTTTTTGAACTGGCCACCTTTTCCACAACATTAATGGGGTAGCTTTGTGAGTATTTAGGTCCTGCAAAAGAAGGCACTAAACCATCCGTCTGTTTCAAATTGGTTGCAGGTTTGTCCAAATCCACTGGCAGTGCATTTATATGTTTATTCTTATTAGTAAACCGTTGATTAAATGGTAGTTTTTGAACACTAACAATTGATTCAGATGACTCTTGAGTGGTATCTATTTTAGTATTGGGAATGTTATTGTTTTTAGCAATGGCAGGAGCTACATACTGTTTGGATGTCCTTCTGGAGGGTTTCAGAAAAGAAAGACCTTGCCCTTCCCCTGAAAAATAAGGGTTGTTCAAAGGATCTGGGGTTGAGGGCTTACTGGTCACAGCAGATATTTGGTTCTTTATTTGGTCCAATATAATGACCTCCTTGGGGGTTTCCTCAGAATATGATGTCTCTGACAGTTTAGCAACTCCAGATACAGATGAGGGCTTAAACACATCAGTGGGTGCTTGGTTGGTCACTGTTGGCTGATCTTGCTTCTCTGCCGAGCTCCAGAAAGCTTTTTTCTGTCCTAGTGAGAATTCTTTTGCACTAGTGACTTCTTCATGGCTACCATATTTCTCTGGGGCAGTGTAAACAGGTCTACGTGTAACCATGTTTCCCTGTTTATCAATCTTAATGGCATCTATGACAAAAGAGCCTGCAGGTTTTTGACTCTGGGACACAGGTTTGGGAGGGATGACTACAAAGGTTTTTGTTCCAAACCGTGAGACAGACATCTGGGTGATCTTACCTTGAGTTGCTGGGGCTCTGGTAATAAGTATTCGTTCTTCATTAACTGTCTCTGTACTAAGCCTCTGGCCCACTGGTATGGACTTTAGCCTGTCATCAGAAACCTTCTGAATGCTTTGAACAGTAGGACTCACAACATGATTTTGTGGCTTCTGTAATACAGTGTTATTCAGATCCTTTAGTCCTTCAGTTTCAACTTTACCCTTAGTGTCATAGTTTAAAATAAACTTTTGTTCCTTATTGTCTCTAAGCTTAGTCTCTTGTGACTGCTTCTTGTTGTCTGGAGATGGACTCATTTTCTTCTCAATGGCTGTAGGCTTAGGCTCCTGCAACTGTTTGTGAATGTCTGAAGATGGTGTCACGTTCTTCTCAGTGGCTGTAGACTTAGACTTCTGCAACTGTTTCTGAATGCTTGAAGATAGACCCATGTTCTTTTCCATGTCTGTAGGCTTAGGCTCCTGCAACTGTTTCGTAATACTTGAAGGTGGACTCAATTCCTCCTTCATGTCTATAGTCTTAAGCTCCTGCAAATGCTTCTGAATACTTGAAGGTGGACTCAAGTTCATCTTTACTGTCAGACAGGCATTGTTGTTTTTATTTTGGATAGCTTCATATAGTGTACAAGATGGCTTGGTAATGTTTGGAGTGTTGTGCAATGTTGGCACCTCACACTCCCTGATGTTGCATTGGTCATCAGCAGGAACTTCATCAATAGTTGTAACTGGAATGTCCATGTCAACAATAGACACAGGGATCTCATCCACAAAAACTGGTGCTCCATCTGACTGATTAATTTCTAATATAAAGAAAAATTACTATGCAGCAAATTAGTTATTTATAGGGGAAATACTGGAGTAGTGTTTGAATAAGTTATCTATAATAAACTTACCTGCTAGATTTGCATCTAAATTAGCCAGGGTCAGATGTATCTGAGTTGCGATCTCTGGGTCCTCTTCATAGCTGTTTTGGCGCTTGATTGGCTGATGTCTTCGCTGAATGTTTTCATTACTTGCATCAGAAGTAAATAAAACACCTTAGCTGTCTGTGTGTACTTATTAAAAGCAAGAAAGCATATTAATCTACCATTTTTTGTAAAGGTATAAAAGACTGAAAAGGAGACTGAAATCATTTCAACACAAAAATTATGATTAATTAATTACAGTATAAGACCTCACAGAGGTTCAAAATTGTACTGATCAACAACAAAGAATTGCACCTGTCATCACTAAATTCCATCAAAGCTAGATTGTTTCAAATGCTATATTTTTCTTGACACTTATCTCTAAATATGCCATAAAATCTAAAGTTTCCTCTGTTTTAAAAACCTTTACCAGGGACCAACGATATGAGTTAGGTTTAAAGATGTAAACACAAGCCTAAACATTATATTTAAAAAAAATCTAATAGGAGCTGGAGGCAAGTCTGCAGGTTTTGCTCAAAGCATCACTTACATGCATCTAGACAGCAAGCAACACTTTCAGCTCCATAAAATAAAGTTTTAGGAAGCCAGTCAGACTGCTTAGTCAGCCTGGAGAAACATCGGCAGGCTGGAAATGGATAAAAGTGAGACTGACAGAACTGTGGAAATAATCTGATGGTTGTAAACAGACAGAAGAGAGATAAACCCTCTGTCTCCACTTTGCCTAGGAGACTGTTTGACTCCTGTCCAGCAGACAAATAAAAGTGCAATAAAGGAATAGATTTATTGTTTCAGGACCTCAAACAATGTGATGTCATTTAGAAGTGGTACATATAAAATGATTTCAGTAATTGTCAGTGATATGTAAAATATATGAAACTATGATAACTACAAGAGTGTGCATGTGTGTGTACCCGTGTCTGGAGCCCCAGGTCACACAGCCCTCATCACTGTCACTGGAAGAGTCTTTGGACTGCTTTACAGGCATGGCTGAGCCACCATTCAGAGACATGATGTCCACAGGTGATGCAGACTGGATTGTTTCAGAGGGAGAAATGGGACCCAGCTCCTCTGCCATACCCTCTGATGCTGCGTAGCCTTGGTCTGCAAAGCTCTCACTGCTAGCCACAGACACCGTTTCTACTTCCTGCTCCGCCATCCTCTTTGACACGCGAGCTGAGTGCAGCCAGGCTAGAGGGAAGGTGGAATGATATCGTCATGAATGCCATGATGGTACTTCAGATCAATTATGCCACATGCTTCCACAAGTATCCACAACAACAAGAACACAGAAGTAGTTCAAAAAGTGCCTGTGCACATTCTGTTATGCATGCACATACAAAGAAAGAAAAGGATGGAGAAAATGACGGTAAATCACTCCAAAACCTTAGCAATGGCATATCAATGCCCTGCCAATCATCTTTAGCAGTTTTGCACTGACAAGAACCAATCACACTGTCCAAGTATCTGTACGTTATTATACAAATCAGCACCTCTTTAAAAATGTGAAAGATCTGCACTGTTTTTTTATGTTTCTTGCAATCAAAGGAAAGACATTAGGTAAATAAAATCAGTTGAAATGTGGCTCATGGATTAAAGCCAAACATAACTCGCTTTGCTGTTAAGAAAACACTTGCACAAACACCCTCCCATTTTTACCTCCTATTTTAAACTTCAGGACTGTATGTTCTCTCTCTTTCTGCTTTCCATCATGACTTCAGCTCTTCTTATTTCAGAAATTCAGCTCCTCTAACATGAGAAATCCACTGACCTTTTAACCTTTAAAATTACCCACATACTTAAAATACAGAGATCACATCTAAATTGACTAATTTGTTATTAAAAACTATTAAACTTTTTCAATATATCCAAAAGAGACATAGTGGTTTTACTGGAGGAACCTTTGGATGAACTCAGAGTGTAAGTGAATATGTGTGTGTGTTCAGTTTTGGGTTTAATAGTTAAGCTGAGCAAAGGTCTGTTCCTGGATTCATTGTGACTCACAAGCTGTTTTCCAGCCTTTTCCCAGAAAAGCTCATATATATGCCAGCTGCAACCACAGACAGAGTCGATGCGCACACACACACACATAAACACAGACGCACACACAGACACATTATCGATTATCGTCATGAGTAAACAGTGTCACGTACCACAACATCAGAATATTCATGAAATCAGAGCTGTAGCCAAGCTACTAAGGTTGAAATCAGGCCTCCAGACTGCAAGTAAATAGGCACATTTTGTGACCCTTTCACTTGCTGGTGCAACTACAAATTTGACCAAATTATTTGAATTATTTGCTGTTATTTTCAGTTTCTCACTGGAAAAAAAGGCAGGCACTCCAAAAGTGTGACGAAACAGTAAAATGATCTGTACTCTCTAGTGATGTGTCGACATGAATGACTGGATAGTGCAGAGCATTTTGTTACCATGGTCTTATTGCAAATACCACATTTAACATAAAGATAAAATGGATAAGGTATGGTAAATGTTTCAAAAATGCTACGAGCTTTAAAGCCTTAGTAATAATTCAAGGCATCAACTTTCTAGTCTAGACTAGAGATATCGGAAATTCAGTTCTTAAGAATTTGATGAAAGGAAAACTCAAGTGCACTTTATAGATATATACTATAAATGTGTCAATTACTGTTTAAT
>JAZGTK010013803.1:0-14103 GCA_036877625.1 Ambastaia sidthimunki | reverse complement strand
ACATATGACTCAGGCCCCTCTTAATACACAGTGAGTCACAGGTTAGAGTCCCTATTCAGTTCTCTATATCAGCTATTCCTGCTCTGACTAGTTAATTCCAGTCACCCCTCCTCCATACGTCTAATAAAGCTTTCCAATTAGTAAATAAAAAGCAATAACAAAAAACCCAAGAAGATAAGCACACCATGTTTTTTTTTTAATACCAAAAGCTTTTCTGCTCCAAGAGTGATCTGACATTTCAATGTTTACAGTTCCTTGATGGCACACATATAACAAACATCACGGTTCCTGAAAGAGCTAAATAAGACCACCCAGTGGATGGTGTAGGCGGTGAGACAGTAAACAAACCTTCTGAATGAGGGGGTGATGTTGCCTGAAGAGAGCCTGGCAGCTTGGTTAGCTGCAAGTACGACCGTTAACTTGTCGACAAACAGTAGTAGAGGCTCTCCGCTCGCATGATCAAAGCCCACACGCAGCACGCTCAGCTTCCATAGAGACAAGAAGGTGCACTCAAAGCGCTCGTGGTTGTTTTCTCACCTCAGCTTCCATCATTATCTTCTCTGAACTGTGCTTTTAGGGCTCGCGTGAGGAACTCAGACTCGTGACACGAGCAGCACGCGGAGTGAAAAATCTGTGGCACCGTTGGAAAATAAAGCAATCTGAGCTTTCTTAAGAGAAGAACGTTTAATGACCCAGTGAATCAGAATTTTATTTAAAAACTATTAGCGTTAAAGCCACCACATGTTGGCGTACTACTAAAAATCACTCTTTTTTTGAACAATTTTCTGATCTGATGTAATGGGCCAATTTGTTTCCATGTCCGCAAAATACCCAGCTGACAATGTTAGGTTGTAAGAACGTTTCCCTAACATTTCCAATAAGTAACAAAAACTAAAAATGTTATTTGGAAAGTTCTAGAAATGTTCAAAACGTCTAGTTTTTAGACGTTGCGTTAACATTATTGCTTGACTATAAGAAACATTTTTATATCTGTAACGTTTTTAAAACGTTCCACTAACCCCTTAAGAATAATATTTTTGATATATGATATAAAATGTTAAAAAAGCTCTACTAATGTTACTGCAAGAATGTTTACTGATAACTTAGAGAGAACTTTAGAGAACGTTAGCCGACATTCTAAGAATGTTCCCTGTTAGCTGGGACCTTTTTTCCAAAGACACAAAACTCAATTCTATCTGCAAGTCAGTACAGAGGTTTGTAGTGGTTGCCTCTCACTGAATTTACTGCTCTGATCATATATTCATTGTGTATTACCTTGCAGGCGGAATGATCCATCTAAAAGTGCTGCAGGATAATAATTCACAGGTGTTCCATTGTCTGTCTGAACTCCAGATCGGGTTTTATCATTTACAGTCTGACAGCCAGCAGACTGTACGGCTCGCTCACCGTTTAATAAAGCGACTGACTGCAAGTGAAAGTATGTGACATTTGAAGCCAATTATACGAGAATCCTCACAGTAAAGAAGGAGGTGAATTTTAATTGAGCTTACATATACCTAAGAGTCCTAAAATCAAATACCTTTTTCATTTATTAAAGCTGCAATCTGTAATTTTGTTTGGTTAAAATAAAAAAACTGTTACAGAGCAAGTACATAACAGATTAGTGTTACCTTACCGTGATTCCTTACGGTACGTTTATAAAAATGATTTATAGTTTGAGCTGTCAGGTCTGATTTCCCAGTAAATGCCAGTTAGAATCAATCCGACTTCAACGTATGTAAAGAAAGGTTTGTAAAGTAACCTGCAATTTTATGTTTCAAACACAGATGGCGACAAAGAGGCAAAAGTTACAGATTGCAGCTTTAATTAAATTATTAACCCTAAATAAATAAATATCTATCCCACAGCAATTGAAATGATTAACCCACTCAATAAATTAAACCGAATTGTTACAGAACAAAATCAAGCATTCTCAATAATCACTCCATGTTTCTTGACGCTGTGTGTGTGTAAATCTTTACAGTCTGTGTGATGAGTGTGTAGTCTGTCCCTCTAAGACCGATGGACACGTCTGCTTCCATGTGCAAACAGCTTCAAGCCACGTCAACTAAAGTGATGAAACGGCGCTAGACGCAGCTTCTCAACCCATCGCAGTGCGACGTGCTTCTCTAATTAAGGGCCAGCGAGTTTGGAGCTGGTGTTATGACTACCCTGACGGTGGCTATTTTTCAAAAAGCACTTCTCTGATACCTAAAAGGCCCCGGGGGAACGGTGGAGAACAGTGGCCTCTCCGCCGGCAGATCGTTGATTAAACCGCCTTCTGAACTTCCACCTGCGCTGGGAAAGGAGGACAACAGGACTCTCATGTCTGCTTGAAATAAACGGGATGTTCTGGAAAATAAAGCTTTTGGTAGAAAGCCTCTTGTTTGCTACTTTTTGGGTTGCGTCGTCTCTTTGGTTGTTGAGAAACGATTTTTGCTATTCAAAAATTATGCCTAAAAATTCGCTATTTCAACGGATGATGCTAATGCAACAGAAATGAAACGTTTACGCTTTAAATGGAGGAAAATAATTTGGCCTTGCTGAAACTACTGAGCAAACATGAAATTCCAACAATTATGTCAAAACAATAAAGCATAAAAATACAGATTACAAGACACTTCGGTGCAACATCACCGTTCTCAAAAAAGAACCGTAACAAAAAATTAAATAAAAGAACCCAATAAAAAGTCAGGTTAATAGATTCACTCTCTGCTTTCTTGTTTTCTTGGCAGTCTTTGTATACTTAAGGATGCGCCTGTTTACATTCATTCCATGTCTAGTGAACTGAATTCAGAATCATTATTCTGTTTGCTGAAGTGAATATCTGGGGTTTTGCGAAGCGCTGACACCCACCCACAGAAATCGACTGGAACAAGGGGAGGTTGAGTGTATGTATAAAGCACCATTTTAAACATGCGTATAGACTAAAGTGAGAGGGGAGTCAATTACTGAAGACATCTGCTGGCTTCTGTCAACATTGATTTGTTGGAGACTAAGATCTCTGCTGTACCCGGACTCTCTAATTGCACTGGCCCCAACCCTGTAATTACTCAGCTAAGACTGCAGCCGTACAGAGCTGTGCACCCTCGTTTTTTACACTTAATAGATGTTAAAGAGAAAGAAAGAAATCAAAAGAAAACAAGACAGAGAAAGGGAAAGAAAAGACAGACAGACAGACAGAGAGACAGACAGTGTAGAAAAACATTTTTTTCCTTGTCACATGAATAGTATTTATTTCCTTTTTTCATTCTTTGTGTGAAACAAGCTTTGGATTTAGCACTGAAATAAACACAAAAACATTAACATTGCTTGCGGTAGGATAACATAAGAACATATAAAAATAACCACAGGAGAATACAGATAAAGACAGATTTACCTGAGGTTTTGGAGGGGCTAGTTTCCCAGCTAGCATCGGTGTTGTTCGCTGTATCTTCTCCTGCGCTCCCCTTGGTCTTGGACAACGGGCCGTCTGTAGGAATTTGTTCAGAAGTTCTCCAGCCATTAAACAACACAAATGACTCAGATACTCCTGACCTGGACTCGGCCTGGTGGTAAGGGTCTGTCGTACCTGGACTTGTCGGCTGAACTGTACTGTGTGTCACCTGAGGTTCAGATTTGGTCTTTGTTGTGGTAGGAACAGTTGTTGAATCATCTTCCTCTTGAACGACAGGAAGCCACGTGCTGGAAACAGTTGGATCTGGAGTGCAGCACAAAACATCTTCAGCAGTGGTGACCTCAGCAGATGGGGCGTTTTCAACGGTTGAGGGGTTTTCCAGCTCACCCTCCATTGAAACGGCAGGTTTTGTAGCGAGGTTTGGCGTGGTAGCCTCATCAGTATTGTGTATTTCAGGTGCACTGGTGAAACTTACACTCTGCTTTCTTTTGACAAAAGGCACGTTTATTTTGTTGGAGGGATTGTGGTTGCGTTTCTCAGTGGGCCGATGGACATACATGATTTCACCTTTGGCTTCCTCAGCTGTACTTGGCGGTTCCACATGCTTGGGTTCTGAAGAACTGGATGTAGGAGTAGGTTGAGTCGTTTGGAGACTCATAAGCTGCCATCCCACAGTGGTCTCCAGGGAAATGCCGTGGTTACTGGAGTGATCAGTTTCTTTCGTTTGGCTGTCGAGGACGAACGGTAATTCCTTCCCTCCACTTCCCTCGACATCTCTTCCATCCTCTGCTGATAATCCTGACGGAGGGCCTTTGGGAACCGGGTAACCATCCTCATTCAGGTCCTTTCCTTCCCCAGAGAAGTTTTCAGGATTGTTCTTAGAAACGGAAATGGTCATGATCTCCAGTCCTCCTCCTTTGGCTTCCATCGGACTGCTGGTTTGAGATATAAAATGCTCATTATTCCCTGGAGTGGTGAACTTCGAGCCTTTCGAGGACTTTAGCATCCAGAGTTGTTGCCTGCCAAATAATGATGCAGCACTGGGGTTGCTCTTGGACGTCAAGGGACTTGGAGGAACACTGGGATCTGCTATTCCTGATCCAATCGCTCCTGCGGGAATGACAACACGCTGTGATTAACATAACGAGGGGAGGAGATCGTTTCATTTAAATGTATGTTTAATTAGCGAGCAAAATATGTTAACTCCCACCCCAGAACTGTGGTAATTAACCGTAATGCGAGTAGCTCAGTATAGAACTGTCGTTATTTATCCTTCGATGCCCTGGAGATATCCAGCAATTAATCTATCCGTCTCACACCTATCTTCTAAGACGTGTTTCCTAGAAAGGGGAAAAAAAACTACAAGCGTAGCTAAAGTGACCCCTATTTTCATCCTCCACAGGGTATTATTTGACTCTGTTCGTGAAAGCAGGGCAGAAATGTACATTCATTTCGAAAGCAATACAGGGCCAAAGGCTCTTTCCCTTTGTGCTGACATAACTTGTACATCACGCACCTGTCCAGCGTCCATAATTCCACTGCTTAAATCTTCCAAATCTAGACAGAATAATACATTCAAACCATCATCTGTAAACAGCTTCGGTACATAAACTGTTTTGATTTATGTCATGAAGCTTCTAATCAGAGTGTTAAAGCGCAGTTAAGTCTAAATGCTGCAAGCGGTGCAGTCATCTTTATTACAGTGTTCAGTGACTCAGCAAAACAGCAGACTGCAGTGCTTACTGTAATCCCTAATACAGCAAAAAGCACATTGGTCATCATGTCCAAACAAAGTGTTCCCTTGAGGTCCAGTACAGTTTTTTCGGATGTAAATCGGATGTAAAAAGCATAGAAAACAATTTTTTTTGCTTTATCTGACTTAGGATTTTGAAGTCTACACAGCAACACCTAAAACACACACAATGTTTCCAAATCAGATCCAAACTGCATTCATACAATATGTGGTTTGAATTCAGATGTTATATTTTGGATTTAGTTTGCTTCTCAGTCTAAACGGCCAGATGTTTTTTGAATTCAGCTGTTACTGCAGTAAAAACACAATAATGTTAATACACTTTGTATATACACCATAGCAAAGTTTATGACATGCCCAACACTAACAGTGAGTCTGCTCAACATATTGGACATTGTATATTCATAAATGCATAAAAATGCCTCTTATATTCTCTCAGTTCAGCAATGCAGTGAGGTGTCATGATAAATAAACCAAGTCTTTCTCTCCCCCCACTGACAGCTGCTCTTTGAGAAAGTCTCTTGACATTGTGCTGACGCTTCCATCATTACTATGGCAACCAATGTGAATACACCAAAACAGATTATCACTTATTAGACCTACAGCTCCAATCTGAATTCCAATGCGGATCTGCTTACAGTGTGAACAGAACAACCTCAGACATTAGACTTAAATATAAACCCACAGAAATCGCCTCGGCTGCTTAGGTATTTATTGCAACGTTTTTGAAACCTTTGCGTATGTCATTCAAACGTTTGCTCAGATGATACGACATGATGTATCTTAAAGGCAACAAGCAGCGTTTAGCAATGAAGTCACGAGAATACGTATTCGCAAACCATATGCTCGGTACACACACTAAAATATTTAAATACTGATGAATTATTCATGGTGCTGTACATATGCAATTTACATAACCAAGTAATTGATCAATTAATGATATAAATAATTGCTCTCTGGAGTCACGCGACTGTAGTGCAATTAAACATTTACAGCTGATGTAAAAAAATCTAATTAAATTGATTATACTAATAAACGATGATGGTGTATGACGATGGGAAACGCAATGAAAATTATTCATACAGTGGCCTGAAAAGTGTTTGGACACTTTACTTAACACTTAACACTGCCAATATAATGTTAATTTAGTGCAAAAACTTCATGCCTAGAAATTAAATTTACAAATGCAAACTGGGAAAAAACAACTTGCTTGAAGTTGTAACACACAACTTCGTCTGAATATCTTTAGTTGCGTAAGAAAAGCATCAGACAAACCAAGCGTCTGATTTTAAAGAGGTCCTTGAACGTAGAACTTGTCTTGATTTTGGAAGAGGCATAAAGTTGTTTCTCTACGAATTTTTCACAGTTCAAATCAAGTATAGTTTCATGTTGAATTTTTTCATAACTTAAGGCCAGTGAGTTTTTTTAAAGTCTCGTTTCACGAGTCATAGGTGGAAATATTTCTGTTGAAACGGAAGCTTTTCACTCATGTCACGATCAATTTAGTTTGTTTTAATAGCGATTATGGCACAAACATAAAAAGTGTAAACACAAAATGCTTGCGTTCTCTCTAGAAACTGCTGACAAAAAGATTAGATATAACATTAGAAATAGACTATTATTATTATTTATATTATGGAGTACATAAAAATGAACCCCTCTCTCTCTGTATATACATACACACATACATACATACATACACACACACATACACACACGCACATATATGCATATGAGAATATGTAATATATAAATATATATACACACACACACACACACACACTTATAGATACATAAATACATATATACACACATATGTTGTACTATATATATATATGTATACATATGTACATATATAATGTATATATGTACGTGCTGCATCAGTCACCTAGTAACATTTCTGCATTCTCCACAGCCTTCATCTAATGAAATTTAGAATAAAGGAGCAGCGAAGGATGAAACAGCCACTGAATCCTAACTCAGTTAAATGACCTCCACTAGAAGAAAACATAAAACAGTACAGATCTCCATCCAACAGCGTTATATTCAGTCCTGAGTGTCTACACAATCTCTCTCTCTCTCTCTCTCTCTCTAATTGGCTGAGACCTGGAGTGTGCGGGTCTGCCTATGGTTCAGCTGAAACACATTAATTAGATTTGGGTGTAAATAATGCATGCTGACTAAAGCTGCATTTTCACCCGGCATTAAACATTAATGATGTCTGTTGAATCTGGTTGGAGGGGAGGATATTGTACCAATGATGACTTCAGAACGGCCCCGTGCCAAAACCCACTGCACTAAAACCACGCCGGTTAGACACGCTCTGATCCCAGCCCAAGGCTCACAATGCTCCACATGTTCAGGGCTGGAGCCCGTTTCTCTTTCTGCTACCAGAAACGCTGCTGTACTTGGCGTGGATACAACAGCCGTGGATATCCTTTAAAAGCCCTCGAGCGGAGGGGGTAGGAATAAATCTCAGTGCAGTGACCTCTGCAGTAATCTCTCTGCTTCTCGTGTAACAGAGAATGAGTTGTGTCTGGGTGGTAACCTCCAGCCCTCAGTGACTGTGTCTGAGGAATCATGAGTATTTTCTAAGTCTTTCTGAACCAGTCATGTTGTTGATTTGTTGTTCGTTCAGAAACAATAAAATGCTTCAGAAATGTTTTAGTATACTTGCTTCGGAAACCAAGAGAATTCATCTGGGCACGCCACAGACTTATATAAATATAAAGATCGCTGAGACACTAAAAATGCATCTTTTTACAAATTCCAGTGGGCATAAAGACTTACAACTGCACAAAGACCTACATAAAGAAAAACAAGAATAAATTTAGCCTTTGGAACTTTAGCCATAATGGAAGACACGCCCCCTTTTTAAAACCTTCCAATGAATAACCTGCTTATAGAAATGTCTGGAGACAGGTGATGAGCAGCAGCGAATCGTCTCAAAGTCACATGCGAGGAAAGTCAAATAAACCCACAAACAGTGCCTTGTATAGATACTGTGACATTAAATGTCAAAAGTAACGCTAGCAAAATAGTGTTCTCGCACGACAAACTGACAGCTAACAATAAACGACGCTCGCGGCTTCCTGTTTCGCAGTTCTGGGCCGCCCTATCAATGTCCAAAATGACTGACAGACAAGAAGTGCCTCAAAATCTTCAGATTGGCTAGAAAAGAAATCTGACCGCTGCTGTTTAGAGAGACAGGTGTGATATTTCAGCCCAGTTATTTCAGTGACATCTGTCAGGTAATAGAGACATTGCTGTAAGTCAACCTGAAGACATACAGCGTCTTGAAATGCTACCAAATATTGAATCTGATTCATAACACACCATCCTGTTTAATACAATACAAGTTGAAAGGAATTAAAACTTTTAATTGATCCCTACTTATACTAAATTAAGCACATACTTAGTCCATTAATCTCAGACAGATATATAAAGGGGTACCCAGTTAACAATTTTAGGTTGTAAGAACGTTTCAATTAGATTTCCATTAAATAACAAAAACGTCAAAACTTTGAGAACTTCAAGAAAACGTTAGCCAATGTTCTAAAAATGTTCTCTGTTAGCTGGACATCTGGTCTATTTCCCTACTATAAAATCATTCCCACAGATACTAATAACTTAGTTCAGCTAAAAATATCAAAGCAGGCTAAAAATGTGGCATTTTTACCTCTAAATGGATCGGTGAAGCTGTTGGTCTGTAAATGTGAAGGTTCCATTTCAGATTTGCTTGGACTCTGTAGCCCCGGCTGTGCTGCCACAAAGACCACCTCTTTTTCTTGCTCCAAAAGCCCCTCCTCTTGATCTGTTGAGGAAGGGTTGTATGAAAGTTCCTTAGCATTGGGCTCTAAGATGGCATTATCCACACCTCCCTTGCTTGCTTTCCCGCTTGACTTTGTCCTGGCAGCTGGGATCATTTCTGAGGTTCCTTTGTAGAGGCTGGACTCTGTGGCTGGTATCTCAGAATCTCCAGCACCAGTCCAGTATCTCCATGGCTTCATGATCGAGTTCACAAAGTTAGAGATGACACTGTTGCTGGTCTGAGCTTGTGTAGAAGAGGATGGTGCGGTTGAAGACGGGTCAGGAGATGGTTTGGGACCCTCTATATCATCTCTCTCATCAGTTTCCTCTCTTGCTGAACCCCCTTGAAGGTTCTCTTGTTTCTCAATTGCATCTTTGGAGCTATCACCTTCCCAGTCTACAGACTGCTTTCTAGGTTTCTCTAGATGAATTACAACATGCTCCTCTGAGATTTCAGAAGATTCGTTGTTTATAATAGATTTGAAATCTTCCTTCTCTAGATCTACCAGGCCAGTCCAAGTAGAAGGTTCAGGAAAGGCTCCGTTTCTTTGGAGCTGGACCTCTTCTTTGCTTGAAGAGTTCAAATTGGAGTTTTCCAAGCTCTGGTGGAGCAATGCTGTCTGTTCTTCAACGTTCCCCTCTGAAATCAGACAGACAGATACTGTCGCTAATGGCTTAGATGACAGTATTTATTGAAAGAAACTACAAAGCAGAAATCCATAAAGAAGTCCTTATATAAAACCATTTCAGGAATAAAAATCTTTTTGTGTTACATATTTCAGATGTTTGTGACACCACGGTGAGTCTCTGGATGTTACAGAGTATAAATTCTTCTGAAATATTCTGCCACAATGTAAATGGGATGTGACAGAATTCTTTATAATAAAGTCAAAGTGCGCAAAAATGAGGGATAATGAGAAAGCAGGAGCTTATTAACAGGCCCAAAAAACAAGACTTTTTGGCCCCTCAGGATTTAGACACTGTTAATAAGCTCTTTCTTTCTAATATATACACTGTGAAGAAAATAGCTTGTAGTTGTCCAACAAACCTCGGTAACAGTAGGCATCGAAGAGGTCAGTAGTGTCAGGGAAACCGGTGCGATTGGGGTTGTGGTAGAGAGTTCGTACCCCTGGTTCATCTCCCCCGCAGTTACGCCGGGCCAGGTTGATAGGGTAACGCACACTGCCGTCCGCCAACCAGCCCGGATCACAGCGGTCCAAACCAGCCTGCCAGGCTAGATAGAGCTGTCCGACTGTAGCCAGCTGAGCTCCCAGAGAGTGACAGTAAATGGAGGCTGAGGCCAGACTAAGCTTCTCTGGAACACTAGTGTGAAATACCTCACCTGTAAAGAAGACACAGAGAGAGGGGAATACAAATGAAGGGATGCTGTAAAAATAATGAGGCAGAGATAAAGTTTTACATCCAGAACATTGTTTTTCAATCAGGAGGCAGGGCCCACTGGGGGCTCCACCAAACTTCCCAACTTAAGGTGACTTAAAATTATTTAAAATAGGACAAAAGAAGCATTAAAATATGACATGCAACTAAAAATGTTTCTTAGTGTTTATTTTTTTGAATAATGAATATACATCTTCATAGTTATTCCAAGATGTAGAATGTTTTATTGGCTAGAAATTGAGTGGGAGGGGCCATCAAATATTCTTTTGGACAATGAGAGGCCTTGAGGTCAAAAAGGTTGAGATCCACTTTAGAAAGAACATATTACTTAGTTTAGAAGAACATATTAGATGAATGTATTAGGTAAATTGCATTTTTTAGACAAATGGCTAAAATGTCTAATCTAACTCATCAATTCACATAAAGCAAACTAAACTATTTAATTTAACTCCAGTAAAGTATGATTTAAAAATATCTGTGCAACCTTCCCATAATTCTTAAAAAGAATGTCTACCTCCAACATTATGGATGAAAACTATGAATAAACGACTGTGCCAAGCATTAAATATTCATATGGAGTGTTTGTTAATAAAGTCGCTTTGGCATAATAACTTGTGGCAGGAGGTGGGGCTACTGTTTCTCCACAAAATCCTTAAAGACACAGTGACATGTAGCTTGTAAACAGAAGCATGTTACACTGTACCCATTTTGACATCCACCATGAGGCTGGAGTAAAAGTACAGTGACCTACTTAGATGTTCTGGGATTTGGGACATGAGTGAGTACATGCGTCCCTTATGTCTGGGACATGGCACACGAGGACATTCAAAAACACGGTTGTTGGAGGTATCGTGATGTAACTGTACCTTCCAGGTCGTCGGCGAAGCAGTACGTGTCAAACATCTCGTCGGGTTCTCGGCTGCCGTAGTTTCTCACGCCGGGCTCGTCCTCCCTGTCGCCGTAGCAACCAGGCCGTGGAGATTGGATGGGATACCTGCGTGGGAATGAGGAATAAATGGCCAAGTGAGAAGACGAAAGAAAAACTGTGTCTCGATTTACCGCATTGATTTAACGGCGGAGGAGAGTCTGATTAAGAGATTATACACGGCACTCTCCGGCTTCGAGAGAAAGTGGCGTATGGAGGGTTGTCCTGCATCTCCTCAAATCCAGACATATTAAAGTGAGTTACATAAAACCATTAAAACAGCCCAGATCGTTTCCATGGCCATCCAAAAAGCTCTGATGTCTCTATGTTCTTGCACTAATTGCACGTTTGTGTCTTCACTGATGTGCAGTCAAGCTTCTCTGGAGATGCCCAATTAAAGCTCTCCAAAACACAGGAGGAAAAGTCTGGTTCTGCTTTCATTCGGAATGGACCGAGCTTCTCAACTCAATTATTATCTGATAATAAGTGGTAGATATGAATTTTGTAATCAATAGTCGGTCTCAAGTCCAGCTGGGGAATTGGAGATGATGTGTGACTTGAAACCAGGGGAGCTCATATACAGCTGAAACATAATAAAACAGCAATTTGATATTCTTTTAATTTTACTGGCTGATTATTAGGTTGCTCTGAGTGAGATTTCACATTTAATTTTTAGAAAAGTTATTCTGTATTCACGAACAGGGACTTTAACGCTTGAGTTAGGAATTGCAAAAGTTGGCAAAAATGTCTTATTTAAATGCACAGATCTACAAAGTAATAGTTTTAAAAGAGTAAAAGGAAGATTAGGAGATTATACATTTGGGATTTACATAAGCATACAGCTAAAGCTCTTCATTCAAAGACTTCTTTTTTGGCTAAATATATCCATGTGTCTGAGTCTTGTAAGGATTTGCTGATAAAACAGTCTGATCGCAGGCTCTGACCTCACGGTCTGATCCGACAGCCAACCGGCGTCACAGTTTTCATAGCCGTCGTCGAAGGTGGCCTGCAGCTGGGCGGGCGTGGCGATCGTGGCCGAGTTCTCCGCACAAACTCTCTCGGCATCGGCGAAGGTGAGCGCGTAGCGGTCGTGAGGCGCGCGGTAGTGAAAGACCACTCCTGTGAGGGAAATAGAGAAATAGAGAAAGAAGAAGTGCATCATGGGAAATGTGCACGCTCTTAATACACACAATCTTATTATCTACTAATTATTTCCCGCTTGAATTCGGAACATTTAACTTGAAGATGAACGTCGTAAAATAATGCAGGTCCCTTGAGAGATGCAAATTTTCTAAATGGCTGTTTTTCCAGCTACATGTTGTTTTCACAAACAAATTACTGTCATTTCTGTTTTTCTATCATTTGTGTGACCAGAACACAGAATAAAATAAAGAACAAGAGTTTTTTTGTTTAAAGAGTTTTGCATTTTGTAATCTAAATAAGCTTCTGCCACAAAGACATCTTGTAACATTAATGCCACTTTAAAAACACCAAGAATTACAATATTGTATTGGATAAATGACAGGACAACTTAAGGTCTGTTGACTTGAAATGTTCTAAATGTCAAATGCACTTTTTGGAACCAAATTAAGTAATAAACCAACATACAAAATAATGCAGTAACAATAAAAATGCACCAGCACCAGTTTAGAATGACCAGTTAGAGGACAAACTTCCAAACCAATGTACAAAGAAATAGGAAACCAGGATTGCTTTTGAACTATCCATCTGCTATTCCTAGATCAAATCTGACTGGAATTCCACCTGTCCCTTATTTCCCCCTTCACCCCACTTTCATTTCCATCACAATTCCTATCTCCCTTTGGAGGAAAACACAGAAACTTAAAAGGCACAAAAGGAAAATCCTCAAAGCAAGGTGGGATAATTTATGATGGAACTCTTCAGTTGAGATCTTAGATACCATCTCCTGAGCAATACCCCCCATTTCTTACCCAACCATGCAAGTTACCCATAGTGCACTGCTTCAAAGAGGCATGGGAAAAAGAAGTCTCCTTTATTTCCTTACTTCCTTTTTTGTCCTGCTCCTCTTTTTTATTCCCTTTTGGAGTTTAGCAAAGACTCATAAAAAATACTCACTGTCTTTGACAAACATCTGGGTATGATATGTGGGACTTTTAACCCGCTGAGGGAAACCACATCTTATTAAAAAAAGAGGGTCGAAGTGCTTTCTGGAAGACATCATCTGAGCAAGGTCAAATACATGACTTTCTGGCTATATTGCTGAATGCCCTCATTATATCACTGAAACCTCAAATAACAGTTACCCTACAACATTTTATTGTGTTAAATAATGAAACCTCAACATTTAACATTTGACAAAATTATGCAATTAATTAATTAGACCACACTTATGCACAGTTGAGTTGTTTTACATAATTACAGCATAAACAAACTGGCACATGCCCAGCTAGCAATTTAAGGTTGTGAAAATGTTTCCATTAGGTAACAAAAATAGTAAAAAATTTATTTTCAATGTTCTAGGAACGTTCAAAACGTCTGGTTTGTTAGACGTTGTATTAACAGAAAATAGATATTGCTTGATTATAAGAAAGCTATTCAACTTTTTTCATTCTGTAATGTGTTTAAAACCTTCCACTTACAACTTAAGAATACCTTTTTTAAAATGATATATAACATATAACAAAAAAGTTCTACTAATGTTACTGCAAAAACTTGGTAACTTAGAACCTTTACAGAATGTTAGCTAACATTCTGAGAACGTTCCCCGTTAGCTGGGTGGGACCGTGCCTGTTTATATAGATTTCCATATAGATCCTATAGATTTTTCTGAGAAAAAAA
>JAZGTK010013802.1:0-14104 GCA_036877625.1 Ambastaia sidthimunki | reverse complement strand
AGTTTTTAATTTTTTCATGGTATGTCATTCAAGCTGTCCATGTTGCCTAATTTTGGCTAGCTTCTGTTATAATAAGTGAAAGATAATATTGTGACAAAATACCATAGAATATGTTGGGACACTGACTTTCTTGTCAATAACAGAAAATAAGGGAATGGCTTTCTACTTTGTTTACTGTCTGTGCACAACTATGCTTTAACCCTGCTGTCAGACAGACTTGTATAGCAGATCACACATAATGATGGGATGCAGTGCTGTCCATGGTGCTGAATCAGATTCTATGCTCCTAGAAGTTTTATAGTCATAGAAGACCACGTGTGTGTGTATATATGGGTTCACTTTGGCAGTGATAAATGACTGAGCATCAGAAGTGAAGGTATCACACAGCCCAGATCATTCAGCCTGGCTTCTCACCAGATCACATAATGACATGGAATATGTCCTTTGCAAAGTCCTCTATTTTATTTAAAGCTGGTGGGTTGCAGGCCTGTGTTTAATTCCTATACCAGACACAGAAGTTGTGTACCATCTAAACAGATAAACCCAGCAGATTGTGTCCTGCCCTGGGCAGAACATCTCTGCTTCGTTAAGTGCAATTTTTCAGTTACAATGTTTCAATGTTCAGGCCAAAAGGAAGGCACCTTGACACATTGAAATAGAAGAAAATAAATAAGGCAATTGTGCTAAACAGTGGCATACAAGGACAAATTGTCTTTTTGAGTCTCTGCAACTAATTGCCATGTATTGCTTTCTCTATTTGATGCTCTTTTTTTATTAGTTTAATTGAGGAAGGATTGCTAAAATAAATTAAAGGCTTAAAATAAGCTTAACATTGTTTAATAATGTAAAAACAATCTTGTCTTGCCTCTTGCTGTAAGAATAAAGAAGCTGTATAAAAAGTTTGGATATTAAAGATCACTTTATGTCTTTGCAGTAACTTTAAACAGAAATGAAAAAGTACATTCATGAATACATTCATGTGAAACCAGAATTTGGCTCCCTCACTGAACATTTGTAGCAGGCCGAGAATCATCCCAGAGCGTTATGAATCTTGGCCTCACGCTGGATGTACTACACTTTCAATTAGCAAACTGTTACAGGAGACAGTCTGCTTAGATCCCAGCTGTGGAGTCCCACATGATTCTGTCTTAATGCCCATGCACATTAACTGTATTACAGCATTTCACACTGCAGTTTGGCATTATCATACTGAGGCCTGAGTCAAGCACAGGCCTTACTATTTGATGATATTTCATGTTCATCTCTGAATATCATGTTTTATATAAAGCCCTGACTCTGTCCCTGAGGGCACAGGCAGAAATTAGGCAGCTCCCTTGGTTCTATCCTACCATGAATAGATTCTTTTTATTTCACCTTTCTCATTAGCTTCTTCCCTCAACAGCCTGTGGAGCCACATGTTGATTAGACATGGCTTTCAAACTTCTCGAACAAGTGTGTGCATCATTGAAACAGGAACTGTCAGTGGGTACAATTAGGGACTTGGTGTTGGAGGTCATGGATCATTATTGCTTAAGCTGGAATGGTTGTCACGTGCACACCTGAGCTCTTTTCTGAGAGTTCTGAGGTGGAATTTGCTTTACAATGAACTGTAGCCAACACTGCAAACTAGATACGAGAATGACTATCATTCCATGAATTTCCACAATCAATAGAAATAAAATTTATTTATTTATATAAATTATACAATGTATTTCTATATTTCTATACAATTTTGCATTGTTGCCAAGCAGCTTTACAAAAATATATTGTAGAACAAACAGTTGAGACATAAACGTAAATAGTATAGAAACAAGGAAGAATTAATAGAAAACAGAAAAATTATTAAATATATAGAATACATAGTTTTATTACAAATCTTTTAGAATATGTGCATTAGCCATACTAGCTTTAAAAATGTGCCTCATTTTTTTTCTATAATTAGTCTAATTCACATGTCTAGTTAAACTGGATTAAAAGTGGACAGTAAATTAACCTAAAGTGGTGAATTCTCCCTAGTGGTCTCTGATGTTGTTATGAGTGGGGCTGATCTGATGCATCATCAGATCGTGATGGAATGTGGATGCTGGATTGTTAAAGTGTTACAGCCTTTCGTTACAATTCGAGACCATTTAAAAGCGAGACTCCAATCATCAGGCAAAATGGTTTAGTTTTGTTTTACCAGCGCCTATTGAATTTCCACACGACCAATCTTGCTTATTTCTTTTGATGCCCATCAGGATGCAATCAGATGGAAGCCACTTGGGAAGAATTTGCTCATGTCTTGGAAGCAATTGCACAGGGCTTTTTAATGAAGACCTGAGCAGCCGTGGATTGAGGAGGGTGCAACAGGAATAAATTTGCCCCAAATTGATTTTTCTTGATGTTTGGTCCTCCTCTGGTTTTAACAAACCTGTAGCAGGATCACCCACAATAGCAATCAGCAAGATGCTCATTATCAGGATAAATATCAGCCGCTAGCTCTCAAGCTTAATTATTTTCAAGGTGCAGTGATGCTAGGCAATCAGTCATATGCTCATTGATCCTTTCAGTAATTATATTAAAGATAAACCTTATGAAAAGAAGTGGCCTTTTTTAAACAAATAAGGCTGTGTTTTTGGCACAGGGTCCTCGCTGAAGTACTTGAGATTTAATGTTCTCATTTTAGTTTGTTCTTGTGGTACGTGTCTTTTTAGAAGATATTCAGTCACTGAAAACATTAATGCCCAAAATCTAATTGTTGATTTGTGTATACAACTGACAGAAGATGCACGCTTGTTGTCATGTCAACAACAGAGTTGAAGATGGTGCTTTGCAGTATAGCCAAGTTTTTATTATTTAGTCGAAATCTGTGTTTGGATTCATTACAGTTGAGAAGATCTGCTTGCAGACATAAGTAGCACCAAACAGTACAAGCTGCTTCGTGAATCATACATCAGAGTGTTTTATGCTTTGTAACATTTGAATCTACCATTATGATTGTTGCATTGCTGTCTTTGTGTCTTATGCACATTGTGCAGCCAAAGTTATTTTTAACTTATTAAAGTTAACTTTAACTTATTTTTCTAACTTTGTTTAGTACTTTTCTGCTAGGAGGAAATGATTTTGGAAAAGCCTTAATTAATGTCACTGATTCTCTCATTTATTTTAGCTGTGAATTGGCCGTTGTCTTAAGGCACTTGAAAGCACTTGTCAAAGCACCAGATTAAAGGCAAACAGATAAGAGCAATTTATCTCAGTTTTAACAGCACTTTCAGCTTAACCTTGTCCACATGGTCAAGGACAGAAGTTCTGTGTGGCAACTAACTGCAACTTACTACAATACAGTAGCTATATATATATATATAATTTAGTGACGGTGCATAACTGCTTACTAAACTAGAATCTTAAATAAGTATGTTATACCTGAACATTTCAGGTTTTTTTTTATTTATTATTATATACAAAAATCCAGATTTTACTTCAAAAATTCAAATTTTTCACTATAAACAAAGCTTACATTTGATTTATATCCAGCTCTCTGCCCCCGTCGCTCTGAATGATACCAAAGATATATAACTGCTGCAAACTTTTTAAAATATCATTATTGAAAACCACAGGCAGTATACAGCCCAATACACAGAGTGATATTTTTCACATCTCTGTCCCTCTGTCCCCTTCAGCTCGAGTCCATATGTCAGGAGTTCATTGGCTGCAGGGATGACATCATTAACAGTGTGACAGTCAGCTGTGGCTGAGGAATTCTTTTGGCATTGCAGGTAGACTGTCACTGTTAAATCATCTGATAGCTGTAGTGCCAGTCGTGGACAGATATACAGTGTGAGGGAGATTTATTCAGAATAAATTGTGTCCGCTGATCACATTTTTTATTTGCATGCACAGTGTGCACTGTTTTTGTGCCCAGTTTACTAAAGATAATATGGTAGCACTTCATTTTACATTGTCTTCATTACACGCTAAATGTACTTACAATAATAGTAATAGTAAATTATGCATTTGCATGCATTATGCAGCATGCAGCTAACCCTAACCTACATGTTGTTAATTAATATTACTTTTTAATATGTATAATTGCACTGTAACAAGGACACCTTAAAATATTGTGTAACCAGAATTTTACATATAGTTCACAGTGCAAACGTACCAAACAAATCAGTGCTAAATTCTATTTGCAATTTTTTCATCCTGCACCTAATAAACTCTCTTCAGAAGAGAGGGCTAAACATGGGTGTACACTGTTCAATGCCATTACAAAGAGCCAGGATATTTTTTAAAATAACCCTGTTTGTGTTCGACTGAAGAATGAAAAGTCCATTACAACTAGGATGGCATGAGGGTGAACAATTTCTTTAAGATGGCAGTGCATGAGCATAAATTGACACAAAATGTTAAAGCATTATTTTACCACAACAGCATATAGGGGATAATGCAGTGATTAAGAGTGAGTGTATTTCTTAAGTTTCTTGCTGGTAAACAGCACGATATGTTAACTAAGTTGACATAGCAATATAGAGTATTCAGTCTTAATGAGTTATTTAGTCATAACAGCGTGATGATACCGTACATAAACAGTAATATACTCTGATCAAACTCCTGAAAGTAAACTAAAATTGTTGAAATTGTATTCATAATAAATATCTGTAACCCTATTTATTGGTATAATTAATTGTATGAGTTAATGAGTAGTTGATTCATAGCTATTTTAAATAGGCCTCAGTTAATATATATTCCGCAGGAGGCATACAGCATTTAGTAGTTTTTAATGACTTAAATAAGTAATAGTTAACTAACTGTTACTTACCTCAAACTTTATTACCTACTATTAGTTAATCACTTTTCAATTAGTTATCAGTAGGGGCTACAGTGTAAATGTAGAACTTTGTCCCTGCATTAGTTACTGTGTAACTACCTATTAAGTATGAAACAGTATCCTGTCATCTTATAGTTGTACTCTAACTATACTCTTTACATAATGTTTCCCATTCTTTCCCATATAATTCACCCAGTGGATTTATGTCTTAAGATGAATCATCTATTGTACTTTCTACTTCATTATGACTTGTTTGTAATTTAATAGGTTTGATCAGGCAAGACATGTTCTTCCACACCTTTTCATTACTGTGTTGATAATTAATCACATTCCACTGAGTTTAACGTGTTTTATGTAAATGATGAATTACCTGCATACATGTTATTATAACCAAGACTTCAAATTAACTACAGTAATGCAGTCACTGAAGTGTTGTACTTAAGTGTTCTCCGTCTTCAGTCATGACAAACCATTTCAAAACATTTTTTTTTATTCTTAGGCTCTTATTATTCAAATTGGATGGAAATAAATGTTGTATTCTTTTAAAAAGGACTATAGACCTGCACCCTGTGTTTGAATATTACTCCATTGCAACTTCAAATTGCTTTATTTCCCATGTTACCCTTCTGTCAGTGGCAGCCCTTTCTTTAAAGGTAATCTCTTTTTGGTTAATAGAAACAGCTTTAAACTCCCTTTTGAAATGATAGATAAATCAACCTGCTGTAAAGTGTCTGTATTTTGTCTATACTGCACCTGTCCTGTTTATTTTATAGTCAGTGTTTCAGGGTGTTGAGTTTTTATGTGGGTGTTCCAAAGAATTGGAAAGTTTTTCAAATGAATATTGTGTTCATGTTCTGAGCAGAAAAGTTGTGTTGGTAACTTTGGCCTTTAAATAGAGCCTTTTTTAGAGTCTTGAAATTAGATTTAGAACCAGGTAGAAACCATTTTATTTTTTCAATGACTGCACACTGTGCACCCCCCAAACAAATAGAATATTTATATGCATTTTATAGCTGTATTGATTTAAATGGGTACTAGTGCAATGGTACTAGTGCAACTATCTGCAAAGTTACAAAGCTCAAAGTTTACTGTAAAGGGAGATATTATCAAAAATCGCTTTTGAGAACTAAAATGTGGCTCATTGGAACTAAAACAAGCTACTTTTAAAATAAAAAAATAAACGTCACCCCTGGGATTTCTCAAAAACGGGGGCGAGGCTTTGTTGAGCTGCTTTACAGAAGATGAAGAGTCTCTGTAGTAGGGTGTTGTTGCCATGACAATGAAATGCTAACCAATCAGAGCCCATTTCATATTTTGAAAGGAGGGACTTTATAGAACCAGGAGCTCAACAGTGCGTTTTTCACAAACTTAGAAGAGAGATGCAGCAGTAAGGTTAAATGTGTTTGGAAATGTGTTTTTTGAACAATGAAGCCTACTCTAATCTAGTGCAACCCAAAAACAAAATCAAGACTTTTAGTAAAAGGACCCCTTTAAAAACTGAATAATGTTGTGGGGTCCATTACACCATTGAACAATGGCTGTGTAACAAAAACATTCAAGAATTAAACATCTCAAAGGTTGCCCACCCATATATACACTATATATACCCATACCCACATTTGGCTAGTGGTGGGTGCTCACATCCTATTTAAGACCATTTGAGACATTTTGTTATGTCTTTCAGATATCCTTTGGCCTGTATGTGAGACTTTATTTTAGCAGTTCACTGGGGCATTTTTTCTGGTGGTCTAAGAATTTATCTGAAATGGTGGCCATAAAGATGGTGGAAAGTGGCCCAGAAGTCTCCCCTGGGCTCTGAGGCCTGTGGCATATGGTCAGGCTGTCACCGTCTTATGTAGCTATCAGCCCAGAAAATCGATGCAGAATGAATGTATGTGTAGAGGGAGAGCTCTGAATAGTAAACTTGGAGAGCAGGTCTCTGAATACAAGAATCGTCCACTGTGAAGCTGTGCAAAACAGATCTGTTTACTTTTAAGCTGAACATAATGGTATTGTTTTTAATTACACTTAAATGAGGAATTAATCCTCCTACAAGTAAACTACATGCTGAAGCTTTTTACATAACTATTACATTATTGACCCTAAAGTCCAAAATAAATGCTGAGAACAGAATGCAAGTGAAAAAAATATTTTATTGTAAGGATCTGAAATATAATAAATAAATGGTTTCAAATTTGTGAAAATAATAATCTGTTCCTTGCTGATGTAAGTGTTGTAGTTTAATTCAAATCATCTATTAAATAAAACATCTGTCAGGGCTTGTTCTTTAGCAACTTTACCTCAGGGGAAAAATTGCTGTTAAAAGTTAATCACGAATGCCTAGGTTTTTTTTTTTTTGCCAGCAGAACTTGATGTGGCAATATACTGTATGCATTTTCACCAGATCAAAATATAAAGATAAACAAAGATGTAATTAAATAATCAAGATTTAGTTTATCCACATTTATGGATCTGCACATATGTAAGAAGACATCAGATGTAATGGGTCTCTCTATTCATTTATATATGTTTTTATAAGTGTTGTTATTTCTAGACCTTTTATTCATTATCTCGTTTATTTATTTTAATGTTTGGGTGGTGATATGTTAATGTGTACTGTTAATTATGGTGATATGTTGTTAGTTACCAAGACTTTAAATACAATTTTAAATACAATTTTTGTATTTATTATAAAAAATAATATCTTTAAATTATTTTATAAAAACATATCTATTCAATATATATTGATCAAGATTAATGCATGTATGCACTTATGCACTAATATGTTCATTCCCTCTAGTTTTTTTCTCTTTTTCTCTGTTGAAAGTTTGAGTTTAATTAATCAGCAACAGACCTGTCACATCTCTGTGTCCTCTCTTGCAACTAATCGAGAACATTTTGAAATGCAGACAACTGCTGTTGGAGTAATGGGACACCATTACTTTTGTGCAGTAAGCGTAAAGACAGCATCGAGGTATCAGACGACAGTTTTAGTGCATTGATAATTGATATGCTGCTGTAAAATCTTTGTACCACTAAAATGTGTTTGGGTTTCTTATGTGTTTGGAGTGGCTTGCTTCTTGAAGTCTATTTCGGTCTGACAAGGGTCAGTCTCAGTCTGAACAGAGGCAGTGTTGGTTTAAATTGAACAATTGTTGACAGTCAATGAGAAACAAAGTAAATCAAAAACGATGCATAAATGAAATAGATTAGGAAACTGTTTTAACTGTTTCTACAGTATTGATTTACAGCCACATTTGCAGTGCATTCTCATAGTGCTGTACAACTTGATTTAAAGTTCATCTAGTCGTCAAGGCTAATGACTGTAGGTACTTCAACAAGTAACTTGGCACCCCTCCCATGCCAGCTTGTACCTGATGAGTGAGATAAAGCTTCAGGTTCCTGGGAGCCTGTTATACACCTTCACAGTTGTCCCTGGAAAGAGGCTGGCGTAGGAGTGGGTTGGCAGGCATTACTAAAGCTAGATTGGCTTTGCAGATGGCACCCTATCTCTCTGCTTTTCACCCACGTGACGAGGCCTTCACAGCCTTTGCTTTCTGCATAATTGAATTACAGTAATTCAGCAAGGCCACAGTGGCCTCCATATAGAGCACAGAAGGAAGTTTGCTGCAGTTTATGTGACAATACCTGTGATATTTATTTAGTATCATAACAGAGTTGATGCCAAATGGCATCTAAGTCAAACTTACCTTCACCAAACAATTGTTTGTTAATTGCAGCTAATGTGTTTTTTGTTTGTTCTTCTCCCCTGTTCCATTTGTTCATCTGTCTGCTTTGTTTTATTTTCCACAACCCTGTTTCCTTTGCCTCTCTGATTCACTCTTCTTCCAGTTATGGAGACATGGTGCCCAAGACGATTGCGGGGAAGATTTTTGGCTCTATCTGCTCCCTGAGCGGAGTGCTGGTAATAGCCCTGCCAGTGCCTGTCATCGTGTCCAACTTTAGCCGAATCTACCATCAGAACCAGAGGGCAGATAAGCGGCGTGCTCAGAAGGTACAGGTGAACACCTTTAACTAGTCGCTGAGCTTTGCCACACTGACGCAGGGTAAAGGGTGAGCAATGTGCTTGTGCGTGTGAGTGTGCATTTGTGAGCATGCATGTGCCCCGCCTTCCCATCACAGATTGGCTGCTAATGGCTAAGCATGTGCCACAATGCTTAGGGTGCGTGACCTGCTACATCTAACATACTACTGCAGAAGTTAGTTTCAGCACCTAATCAAACACCTGAACACGATCAAAGTCAAATTACAAAAGTATAAAAGAACAGGGTTGAAACTAACACTGCAGGACAACAGCCAACTAAGATCAGAAATAGCCCTGCCCTAATACTTGACCATTTATACTATAATTTCAGCAGTATAATGATGCCTGCAGAGACCTAAAACCCAACAAACCCAGAACATTTTGTTAATGTTAGTGTTTGATTCCTTTTTGAAACCAAATTATAATGAAAAGGATGTTCTTTTTCGGTTAGCTGGGTAACTGAAGTACTGAAGTAGATAAGACAACAGGTAATGCTGCCACCCAGAACTTATCACACTTTTTGATGCTTGTAGATGTCAACAAGTTATGCTATGTTCTTTTATATGAAATGTATCCAGTTTTTTTTTACCTTCTACATCCCATCAATCTTGTCTTGATTGCTTAGAACTTTCATTTTCTACTAAACTAATTTTTGAGTTAAACCCACTGCAATGACATTCTTAAACTGCAATAATAGTAGAATTTGTTTACCCTGAAAATTTGTTCATAGAACACTTTGTTATTCTTTGTCTTTAGAAAGTAATTAATCTGCTGATAATCCATCCAACAGATTGTGCTATTACTAGATGATATGTACACTACCAAAAAATGAGTTTTCATGTAGGATAACTATATTTGGCTTTTCCTTTACTGTCTGGTGCAATTCGTCCAACTAAAAAAAACAAACACAGACACTGTTTCTTTTATTAAATTAATTAGAAGCTTTTTTGCATAAGCCTTTAGATCAACTAGGGCATAATGTTGATTCTATGTATGTTTAGGTTGTGGTATGTGTATACAAAACAAGTGCACTGGTATCCTCTTTGATTGAAATAACCCCCAACAGACTTTTAATTGTTCAGACAATTCCTAGGAAACAACAACTGGTTATCACAATCTGGCCCATCTAAAGTCAATGTTCATGCACATAAAAGTGGCCTGAAGGCATGAGGATAGTGTTGACAGTGAAAAAGAGAACAGGAAAGGGGAGATTTAAAGAGCCAGAAAAGACGCTTGTACCTGCTGGTGCTCTCTACTGCTCTTCCTAACAGTATGCATCCTTGTATCCAGAAGGGCACTTTGCCTTAAGCAACTGTCAGGACTAGTAGCATCAAAAATGTGGATACTGCAGTACTAAGTCAATACTAAAATTAAGAAATATATAGTGATACCAGACTTTCTACAGTATCGAACCTAGTAAGCACAGAAATCGATTCCTGAGTGCTGTGTGTCAGGAGAGCTGGTGTCTTATGTGGGCGCCTGAACAGAGAACAGCACTTCTCAAAACTCTTGTCTTGCTGAGGTATTAATATAAAGTCTGTTAAAATTACAGAAATCTTACCTTGCAGATTTAATATTCCCAAATGTATAATCTAAAATTTAAATTATCTTCAAAATTTACAACTTTTCCTTACAACTTTACATCCTTTACAACTGTGTAAATAATTGTAAACACAAAATGTGCTACTATAATGGGCTGTGTTAGAAATAGAAAACACAGATTTATTCTTTTATTTAATTAATTTTGTGGTAACCAAATGTAGGTAAAAAAGTTTGTGTGCCTGTTGTATATCAAATGAAACAAGAATATTTGTGGCCTGAGATGATAGCAGTATCATTTAGTATTCGTTAACATGACCCAAAAGTGAAAATTAACTTCAAATTAACTACATGTAAATTTTCTTTCTTACCTAAAATAAAATAACAATTTAGTGGTCATCTCAGAAGGGTGGTGGACATAGTGATTTAACTCCTGTTGATAATTTCTAATTGATATGCTGTGGAATCGTATTTGGAGCATCGTAAAGTTTTAGTATTATGATAACCCTAGTTAAGACAAATGTAACAGTCCAGAGACCCCATCATCCCCAGAGCCCGTGGTATTGCTTTGTTAAGGAATTAAGTACATCACCTGCAATTAGAATCAAAGTTCTACATGTGATGCTCAATGTCAAACTGATCTGGCCTTAAGCTGAACAAGATTCCAGCGATCATTATTATTTTACTCTCATATCCTGTTGCTCCCATTTGAGCACTTTTGGTGGTTCTTTTTTGGTCTTGCTCTGATCAATAAATATCTACCTCATCATCCTCCTCCCCACCAGACACCTCTTGCTCTCAATCCTCCAGGCCTTCTCATTCAGATGGCAGAACATCCAAAGCCTCAATCTGTTGATTATATCGAGCAGGTATTGCCAGGATGAGCCTCAGCGTCTTGATTCTTCTCTCATCTGTCCTCATTCCAGTCTAATACTCGGCTGCTCCAGGCTGAGCATTACAATTAGAAGGCCCATCTGGGGCCTCATCTTTTCTTAATCTCTCACACCCAAACAAATCTTAGCAATATTAACACAGGTATATCATTCTAAGAGGACTCTGCTTGCTTTCTACTGTTTTGACCTCCCATCTTTACTGTTTCCCTTTCGCTTCGCCTGACAGTCACCTCCGCTTGGCCAGTGATCCAGAACAGTGACCTCATTGCAAGTTGAGTTTAGCTGCAGATACAATTCGGTAGTGACATGTAGAGATGTGGCAAATGGCTTTCTATTATTTTTGCCTCTGCCCAAATCACAGAGCGAAATTGCTAGACAAATGGGGAGGCTAAATATGCAAGAGCTCCACCCGATTTTGGTGGCTGCCCTGAATGGGCACGCGGGGTCACGGCAGTAATGGCGCAGCAGAGTTGAGCACTTCTTTAGAAAGAGTCAGCCCAGGCATGGGGCAAAATCAGGAAGCAGGAACTCGTTGAGTGAAAAACGAAGAGGGAGGTATTTCAAGGCCAGTTCATCCAAAGTCAGAGGACACTGATTTCGAGGACCACCAGAGCAGAGCAATCATGGAAGCTGAGGGGACATTTAGTTCTCAAAGCATCTAACACAGCAGAGATGTCGAACTGAGGACATTTTAAAATCTAAGATTAAAGGTTACAGTATGTAGGCGATTGTAAGCACATGATGAACATGATGGATAGAGCCGGGCCATGCTGGACAATAAGTATTTATTGAATTGGGAAGGTTATAGCAGTCACAAAGCTCATAAATGTTTTTACTTTTTTTGCAAGAAAAACGTTTCTTAATGCTACTTATTGTTGTTTCTTCATTAAGATGCAACACAAAGGGTATACCTTATTTCTTGTTACAAGAACTAAATATTTTCTGTTAATTTTCTTTTCATCAATACATACAGAAATTGTAAACAATTTCCTTGTTGTCTGTCATCGCTGCAATTTTAAACATTTGATCTGTGCTGTTTCAACTTCTGAAATTGTGAATAATTGAAGGTGCATGCAGCTCCAAGCATACAGCAGACGCTCAGCCTCTCTTGAAAAATGGTTCTTGAATAGTCATTTACTGAATTGAGCTTAGATTAGTGTGGGGACTCAATTTCATTGCCTCCCCATGGCTATTTTCATAAGCAAAGATATCGAGTGCAGATCTCTGGAGCTTCATATGACACATGGTCTCACCTGTGAGAAATAGGCTTCTATTTTAAACTGTGTATTCCATTAGTACAATTTATTTAGCTGTGACAGAAGTTTAGTATAGTTGTTAGCTTTTTAAAATCTTTTACAGTTTTTCTTCATAAAGTTCATTACCTCATTTAACTTCATCTTTTGCTAGTGGGGTGAGCGCACATATGGAAGAATCCTGGATATGTCTAAACACCATTATTTTTGAAAGCATTGTCGCCCATCGCCTTTGTAATACAAATCATTTTGCTGCATCAAAAGGCTTGTGTTAAATTGAAGCCATCTCTCTGTGAAGAGATGTGCTTTTCACATGTCTCCTGGGAGCATCTGCCAACAAGTAGGTGATAGACTCTTAAGAATTGATATTCCTCTTGAATAGGAGAAAAGCACTTAGGACTGATATCAGATACTTATATCAACTACAGATATCTCCTCTATTTCCCTTCCATTTTACCAAACTCTTCTCATTGTCTTTTCGTTTCCATCCCCCAGATGTTCCCATTCAGGTACTGTTATGTGAAACATTTATATTAAAAAGTTGCGCTATCGCAATATTAGTATAATCAGTGTTCTTACATCTATCTGTCTGTCTGTCTATCTACTAAGCTATCTATCATTATATATATATATATATATATATATACAGTATATATATATATGCTATACATACAGTACATAAATCTGTTTATCTGAGATAACCAGAGATTTATCCAGAAAATAAATAGCTATAATTGCTTGCTTGCAATTGAACAGGCAGTGATGATTGTAGATGTGAACTTGACCTAAATTTTGTGCTAATCACAATGTGCCAGTTGTGTGAATACACTGTACAAACATACTATACAAAATGTAATGTCTCCCTTTTCTGACACAAGTTCAGGTGACTCTACTCACGATCTGCTAAATTGAATCAGCAGTGTTAGATTAGAAGAATATTTAAGACTCTAAGACCAGGCATGAAGAATTCATAACAAGATCTGGTTTCAGGATTTTAGTTTTTCAAGACAAGGACTGTTTCATTCCTAAACATTTCCCATTTTGTTTATGTTGATCGAAAAAACTTTAATGAGACAATTATTAAATGTTTTATATTCTTATATTTATTTTTGTTAAGGTATAAAAGACAAAAACAAAAAATGTAACTGTGTAATTATATACCAATCTAATATATCTATAATGTTTTTTTTGTGATAGATACCCCCTCCCCCCAGTGCTTATATCATACATTTTCTCCATAGATAAGTGAGGCTCCATCTGTCTCTGACTAGCATACACACAATCTTTAATTGAACAATGTGAAAATTGATTCTACCCAAAAAGAGCCCCCAGCTCTCACCTCCTTCCCGATGTTTCTGTGGCTTGGCATGGATGAATGGGATGACTGATTGGATTCTGGTAGATCATTCATTACACTACGCACCAGCCGTCTAACTTTAGTCCTCTGTGCCCATACAGAAAGCCCGTTTGGCCCGGATAAGAATATCCAAAATGGGCAGCTCCAATGCTTACCTGCAGAGCAAGCATAACGGACTTTTCAACGAGCTGTTGGACCTGACGGTGAGTA
>JAZGTK010013801.1:0-14105 GCA_036877625.1 Ambastaia sidthimunki | reverse complement strand
AAAACAACAACAAGACGGACAGAGTGCTTACCGTCAAACAAGTAGGGATGGTTCACACATTTCCTAAGCTGCATTAAAATGTTCAACAGTTGGGTTTTGTTGCTTTGATCGCTCCTGAAGGCATCTGAAATTTTCGAAACGTTATATTAAACTTTTTTTTTGCTAGAAGAATTTAATATGACCTGTTGTCATTTTGGGTAGAACAGTATTACCAATGTCTCTGGTCAGAATTGCTTTATAGTATCTCTTCTGAAGGGCAGACATCCCATGATAAATCACAAGTTCTGTCTTCTTAGGCAGTTCGGCTGCCACCTCTGCCTTAACCCTGCGTAGCAGAAAGGGCTGAAGGACTTGATGGAGTTCATCGGCTGCAGGCAAGAGGAACCATATTACAAAGGACACACAAAGATTGTTATTTATGATGTTTATCGTGGAACATCTTACAGGTTAAACAAGGAGAGCGCATCTGTACTAGGTCGGCATTGTGAAACTGACCTAGCTTTTTTTTCTGGATCACGTTATCTTTGTCACAAGATCACTTCAATGTCTCTCTGTAACTTAGATTTGAAATGGACTGGTGAAATTGGTGGGATTGTGTTAAACAGAACTAAACAAGTGTTTCTATTGTTTTTACTTATGTGACATGTCTGCTGCAAAGAGTCATGGCTATGTTATGGCTAGTTATTTCCACTGCCAGAATGAAACACTACCAGTAAACGAAAACAGCTTCTAAAAGAATCTGAAAAGGCTTCTGCAGCTGTACCTAAAGAAGGGTCAGTCTGTACATCTGCATAGGTTGTAACAAAGTCATCAACAGCGTCAGGGGAAAACAGACTGGGCTGAATGAAGGTGAGGAGGGAATAGACTTCCTGTAGGTTGTTCTGTATGGGAGTCCCAGTCAACAGCACTCGAAATCTCACTGTGAACTGAGATATAGTGGCAGAGGTTATCAGATATCAGCTGATACCAGACATGAGCTAAACATCAGTTTTGTATAAGCGGATTTACAGACTAAAAATGGGTATTAGACAGCCAGTAAGGAGAGCCTAATACATTCATGTAACCTTTTTGAGGGTTTCGTGTAACAGTGACTGCTGGTTCTTCAGCCTGTGAGCTTCATCCACAACTAAAATCTTCCATTTCCAACTGTGGAAAGAAAGTAGTACAGTTGAATTCAAATATCTGGTCCTATATGGATTTAAATTATATGTTGTACAATCTAATTATATGAGGCATAGTTTTTTAAAGACAATTCACCAAAACAATAAAAAGAGACCTTTTTAGGTAGTAAGCATCCTTCAGGCACATCTATAAAAGATAACAGTGTTTCAATTAAAACAATTAACAGTGCACAGAACACCAATGCTTTACAATTAATGTGGATTTAATTTCTCAAAACAGGTGCGTTGACCTCATAGGTGGTGAGAAGAACATGAAAGTGTCTGTCATTCTGAAGATCTTTCTGGAGCTCCGCCCTTCTCTCTTTATCCCCAGTGTAACAGGTTACAGAAAGACTAGGATAGAAACTGGGAAAAAAGGGCACAGAGAGAATGAGAGGAACCCAAGTCTTTATTCGAATAAAATGTTAGTGAAGCTTATTACATTTACAGAATGTTTCCGAAGAAAGTAGGAGGTCTTTCTTAAAACATTGTGACTAGCATATCTATTGACCTTTGTTAAAAAGATTTAAAATATTCCAGAACCTCCTTATAAAGGGCATGAGAGAGAGAAGTTTAAAAAATACTAAGTGCCTGCAAAATTACTTCCTTCCTTTTAACTCCCTTTTACGATATTTACAGTTATTTTGTTAATTGTTGTTTTATTTAATCATTTATTTGTTTTATTTGTTTCCCAGGTTATGCATTAGTTTGAGGTAAAGCATGCAAAAAACAAAACAAAACAGTAATTAAAAACGTAAATAATTTTGTAAAGATGTTTCTTAAGTTATTTAAATTTACAAAATAAAACTGTTGTAAATGTAAATAACTTCAGAAACTGACCTCAGCTTAACATTTTTTGAGAATGACCCAGATACTAGAACAGTTCATATGCTTCTGTCTCCATCTAGTGACAATGATAGCATTAAAGCAATAGCTGTTCATGGTGGATTATTCACTTGTTTAAGGATACCATATAGTTTATAATTCCTGTACCAATAATAACTGTTTGCAGTCCACTCTTTGTAATCTAAACTGACCACATAAGAATGAGCACTGAACAGTACACCCATATGAATTCTCCTAAATCATAAACTCTCTTACCGTTCCAACTCTTGTCTCCAGTTCTCCAAAACAGACAAAGGGCACAGCACAAGAAACGGCCCATTCATCTTAAGACATCCTCGAGCGTAGGCCAACAGAGAGATGGTCTACAGTACAAGATGACATCTTACTTATCTGATTATAGCTGACAGGTGTTGTTTCTAATACATCAGTTGATTTTTGCATGATTTCTTCCAACTAATATTGGTTCCGTGCAATCTAATAAAAAATCAGGTGCAAAAATAACAGTACCACAAAACTAAATCTAAAGAACTGACATTAGATCATATTGAAATGACTCTATAGCTAACAGACAGCAACCCCAGCCCACTGCTAACCTGACAGGTCTTCCCCAGTCCCATCTCATCACCAAGTATACAGCCTTCCTGGTTCTTCATACACTGCGAGAGCCACCTCACTCCATCCAGCTGATACGACCTCAAAGTAATAGCTGTTAGGAAGAAGTTATGAAGTTTGTGTGCTTCGTGTTTCATAAAAGATGCATTAAAATGACAGCTAAATACTTTCTTGAGTAATTCACTGCCTTTCTCTGAAGATTTATATTACAAAGATTTCTTAATAATTCACACCTCCTAGTCCCCATTTCTTCAGGTCATTCTCCGTAAGTTCCGATTCGTCCTTTTCAGGTATGTCGTTTCTTACGGCTCGAAGAAACTTAGACATTACTGTGGTTTAAATACTAATAACGTACGCCGTGTTTTATTGAGAAATGTATGTATTATTATAACTGTAACTTTATTAATATCACTATAATTACTAGTAATATAAGTTAATGTATAAAAAGCGCGCCAGGCAAGTTCGAAGTGAACTTCAGCATGTAACAACTTCCTGCAACAGTAAGTGGGCGGGCACAAAAACAGATATTGTCCAATGAAAGGCCAGTGATGTCAATACGCGCCAACCGCGTTAAAGGCGCCGTTGATGTTATCCTAAAAGTAAAACATAATAAAACCATAAAATAAAGTTGTCCAAACTTGTCATAGTGGGCTATGTAGGTAAACAGTTTGATCTAATCACATATATCTTGACCAATTAGCTATTATATAGTTTAGGTTAACATAAAATAAAACGCGTTACACGTAAAACGTGTTACAAAAGAACATAAGTTGCAGATAAAAACAGTGTTTATTTACAAGATTTTTTAATTGAATACAATAATAATAAGATGAAAGTAGTGCAAATCCATCCCTTCAAAAATATTGCTATAAATATCAAATTTACAGTTCTTAAAACGTTTTATATAGGTTTTACAACATATAGATATATTTATACATTACAATCACTAAATAGTAATCTTATACCCTATGTTTACTTTAACTATACAGTGATCCAGCATATTGTCCAAATAGTCATTATAAGTCTTGTTATCACTCTGATCATTTGTGGATCCCAAACCACCAAAGTTCTTGAGCAGAGGTTGATAAGAGTCCAAAATAAAGTCCAAAGAGTTCATTTCACACACATCGAGCAGAGCATGGAGAAAAACTTCAGGATGGCATCTCTGGCAGAGACAAATATAAAGTAAAAATGCCTTAGAATCCAAAACAGACACAATTTCCTAAAATGCCATGTCATTTATGAGATCAACCTATTGCTAAAGTATTTCATTAAAACGGTCATCAAACTGTAATATCAAATCAATCATTCAGGAGAAAGTATGTTTTTTACTTTGACATTGTTTACAGTATGAAATTGTCTATTCACTGTACACATTTAATTCCATAATGATTTTCAAAACATGAAACATAACAAACCTTGCAAATGGAATATATGACAGTCCATACCTATGGCAAAGAAAAATGCATTGATTAGAAACATGTTTACTCAATGATATAAACTAGACACTTAAATAGATTCAAGTAAACAATGTGCTTAACAATATTAGCTGTCATGCATCAATGAAAACTTACCAAGCAAATGCAAGGGCTTGCAGAATGACAAACAGCAAACTGAGTGCAAAGATTTTCCACTGCGGTACAGACAATACAGTTGTTAAAAGCTAAACACAATACTTCATCATCAGATTTGGCTTATGTGGTATAATAAGTAATCATAACTCACCCAAAACGCTGCACAAAGTGTGAGAACCAGACATGTCTATATAGACCAAAAGGAAAAAAGTGCAAAATTAATAGATCAGTATAGTTACTAAATGCTGCATGTAACCAAAATGTAAAATTCTTCCACTTGGTGGTGTTTTTTTAAATATGCCACTAATTGTGAAAGTACAAAGCTTTTCTAAGCATGTTGTGCAAAAAGTCAGGAATAAACATCTGACGAGAGCTCTTTGTTTCAAAAGGTCACTTACCTACAAAGACTAATTAATCTGTACTTCATTGTTAAAAGACCCACCTATCATTTTATTTATTGTACTTGGACAGATCCTCATTGTTGACTTTGTAAGAGCTGATTAGTGTGGTGTGGTGTCAGTCAAGCAATAACTCACTATCATAACAACTGTAGCAAAGGCCCTGGTCTTGTCACACATCCGTTTCAGCTGTTTGACTGGTCCCATCAAAAACATGGTGCTGTCAGTGGGTTCAAATGATAAAAAGTGACGTCATTCAAATAAAACAATACTATTACATTTAAATTCTATAAGCTCCATGACTCACCTTGCTAAAGAACATACGTTTCCGAATGTGTAAAAAACAATGAAGAGAATTATACCTATTTTGGGAATAAACAGGCAACACACCCCCTATGATATGAAAAGATCAGATTATTTAATATTTTGTGACCATTAATAAATAAAGTTGAACAAAATAATATAAGACATAAAAGTGTATCTCGTAGTTTCTTCTTACTTAAGATCATTTAAATTCATTTAATCCATTTAAGATCATTTTAAAGCCATTTGGCTCAGGCAACGTGCATACTTTCTAACATTCCTGAAAGCCTGTCAAACCGGTGAAACAGCTCCTCCAAACACATACTTAAAAATACAATTGCCAATCCCTTTTTAACTCGCGTCAGTGTGCTGAGATAACAAAACAAACTTATTAAAAGTTCAAGTCACTGACCAGGATAGAGCACACTACCCCGATGACCATACAGGCGATGAAACCTTTCACACGAGTTCCCCATCCCAGCGTGGACGCTTCATTTGCCGCCTGGAGTGACGCGGCAACCGTGATTTACACGTTTAATTAAGAAGTCAGTTTCATTCAGAAAGTTAAAGTATTTAAGTATAAAAATAATGTTTTTATTTACATCGTTTTGTTTATTAAACTAAATTAATAAAAGAAAATGGCAACTATGTAACTCAATCTAAAGTTTCTGAAGAGCTCTTCAAAATAATTTACCTGCAGTATATTACGGTTGTCATTGTTTCCATCGCGACCACCCAGAACAGCTCTTAGTTTATCCATAACTCTGTATTCGGTTTTCAAAATTACATCTATCTATTAACTCTAAATGCCTGCAAATGTGTTGTACAATTGCACTGTGTCATCGTCCAGCTGGCAGTCGTTTGACATCATTCAGAACATACCTTCAGCTTCTCGGCTGCCTTCAAAAAACATTACAACCACCTGTTGTTCCAGCACGCCACCTAGTGCTACTGAAAGGTGCATGCAAATACCTTAGTTCAGAGTGTGCTTGTGTGCCAACAACACAGTGCCAAAGTACTTAACAAGTTAAAAAAATACATACTAGCTAAATGAACATTGCACATAACATTGTTAAACACCATAAACTCTTTTAATTAAAAATTTACACTGTTCTTTGAAATATATATTTATTGTTAAATCAAAACAAACAATATCAATAAATATATGTCAGAAGCTTCTGTAAATTTGAGATTACTTGCATGGCCAATCCTAAAATAGACTTGGTTCAGCAAAAGCAAAGAATGTTATGGCACTAATTAAAACAACAGACTATGTGAGAAATTGGCTAATTGGTAGTTTAAAGATCTTGGGTGTATTAAACCACCATACTTTGAATATGTAGATCATATAGTATCACTAAAACTAACTGGATAAAAATGTGATAACATCAATCCTTACAAATAAAAAATACTGAGAAGGCACAAATAATTATTATGAAGCCAAATATTATTAAGTCATATAGAAACAATAAAAAAGTGTGGTGCATGAAATAAAAAATATACATAAAGGCTCCAAAATAATCAATATACCCTTTTAAATGACTTAATTCAAACACAAACCAATCAAGTTTTTAATTTATTTTTTAAGAGTGTGTAATTTGGTCCTGAGATGTAGAACAGAAATATGGAAATGAAGTGTTAAAAATAAATAAAATCTCTGTTTGTTCTTCTGAACAAACAGTGTTTGTGTTCTGCCAGCTGCTCTTCAGGAAATGAAGACAGGCCTAGTTTGTAGTGACAACACCCCTTATTTTTATCTCTACACTTTTCACTGAGATTACGAACCTCCAGATGCATGTGGACACGGATTAAAATGTGTGATAAAGTGTTCAAAATGCTCATAAAATTTCATCTTCAGACTCCACTTCTTTCTCCCTTGGTTTCAAGAGTCCCATTTCCATGGGTGGCATTCTCCTCAGTCTGGAACGGACACCACTGGAGAAAGAACAACAAATTATTTTAACCTACTATAGGATGCTATGTGAACTTGAAACAGTATGATGTGAACACAAATAAACTTCTAAGCTTAGGTAGGAAGTGTAACTATTATGTCAACTGAACTGTGATTTTTATCATTCCATTATGTCTGGATGGTTTTGTATGTCATATCCTTTAACAGTGGGTAGAATATGTGCACACTCACCAGAGAACAGACCAGTACACAACAGCAACAATGAGCAAGGCAAACGCCAGATGCCAACAATAGCATAAGGTTACGAACATCGCATTGTCATGGTCTGTCAGATCCCATTTCACCTGACTGGGTGGATATAACACAAAGCCAATCTAAAAACAGAAACACAAAGATTTTGCAAAAAATACTTTTAAACAATGAGTTGATGTCAGAATATTGGTTTGCACTGGTTTTACAAACACACACACACACTGACCTGCCAAAACCAGCTGCCCTGCAGTATTGTGAGAGTGGCTCTCAGCAATTCTAGTAGGATATTTCCCCTGTGGAAAACCTCCAGAAAGCAGATAAGGGCTTGTCCAAAGATGGCATAGAGAAGAAGGGTGTGAACGAGGACATCAAGCATGTCTCTGCCATGGAGATGGTAAAGAAACAAAAATCCTGCAAAAAGCAGATTTGTACAACTTACTGTATAATTTCATGACACACACCTGATTATCAGTATAAATTAGGCTCTGTTATGTATTATGTGAAGAGTTTATACATTCTTCAGTCTTTCGGAGTCTTTTTAACCTACAACACACACACTCAAATGATCAAAAACTGTATGTATTTTTACAGGAAATAGAAGGACCGAGATTTTACCCTCATTAAAGAAAGCAAGAGCCAGCAGCATACGATCTAATGCAAGTGGGGCAACATCTGTGCTGTGGACGGTGAGAGATATGGCTCCTGCGATAGCAAAGAACAAATACATGGTGGTGTGTTGCCAGTTCATCAGCTGCTCCCAGTGCTGAGTGGAGGAATCATAGAGCTGAAACTTGGGCCCACCTGCTAAAAGCTGCTCGGCAAACATGCCTGTGTAAATTTCAAAAGAAGACTCAACAGAAGCTGTATTTCAATAAAAACTTAAAAAAGTGATTTGCAGCCAAAGAAAGGGACATTTTCATTCTTTGCATTTTTTAGTACTTTACTAAATCAGGTGTAGAAAAACAAGCAAACAAACAATCTCTGATCTCAAACTGCTGATCTTACGAACCTACAGTATAAGGTAACGGAAGGAACTTTTAACCCCTAAAGAACTAAGATCAAGAACCTTATCAAGAACTATTGATAAAACAGGGTTAAAGCAACCTTTTTAAGTGTATTAGGCAATTTGGTATTGCAATAATAAAGGTATAACAGCAACTTACCAATAATAGAAAATGACAAAATAACTGCTCCTTCTATTATTTCAATGCGTCGTAGGGTAGCTCGAGTTGCGAGCCTTCCTGCACCAGCGCTTTTATTCCTGCGGGTGGTGTACAAAAACGACTGTTTTCCGGCCCACCACAAACCAGTGATCAGGAAGAAACTCCCCGGTAATGCGTGGCCTTTAAAACTTCCCATGATTTGCTAAATGTCTGGAAAATAAAAGGACAATTTTGTTTTAAAAAAAATGGCTCATTAACAACAATTATGTCTCAAAATGTGTCTTTAAATGTGGATTGTGGTTTCCAAAATGTTGTTAAAAAACTATATGACCTAAACTTAAAGTGTAGCTTTGGGATGGAGCCTGAAAGTGCCAGAAATCCAAATTCGGGTTGTACTTCCCAATCATGTCAATGCCCTACTGAACAAGCAAATGATTCCATACACATTCCATGCACAGCCATTGACTGAGGGAAAAGGGAAATGTCATCAAGATGAAACAAAATCAAGATGCACAGGAAAGCACTAAGAGCCCTCAGCCAGCCTAATGAGGGTCAGTGAGGGCACCTCACAGTGCTGTTTTTAACAGCACACAAACAGCACACAACAAAGCAATAGCACCTAAAACTGCATTATAAACTCAGTATATACTGAATAAACCTACAATCTAAAAGTAGACTCATTTTTATGAGATCATATTTATCCAACATTCACCAGCCATATTAAACTGTGAACTTTAGGTAGTTAAGATAAGTAAAATTCCATTTTAATTAAATAACATCATAATAAAAGTCATCAAAAGATCTGTTTGCTCTTCCAGTCAGTCAAAAATGCAATGACAGAAGCAATATGTAGGGAAATAACAGAATGAAGTGATTTATCTCCCTCTTCCTCTTGTAGTGGTTGATTTCTGAATAATATTTATCTAAAGGTGCATCAGTACTGTGCACCAATGTCATTCAGGTCTTGTGACTAAATTCCCTATTCAAAATGAAGGCAGTCATTACAGCTATAATTAGATATGTAAGTGTTTAATCAGTGTGTGTCCTTGAGACAATAACCTTTTATCAGATAAACAGCTCCTTCAGCTTCCAACTGCTTTTTGAATGTAGGCTAAAATTCAAACCACCGATACTATGAGGTTATTCAAATCTTTTCTAGGTTGAAAGTTTGAGACAAAACTGAGAATCGTATCACAAAAGAAAATGGCAGCAAAATTAACTTTTTCCTTTTGATTTCTAGAAATATCTAAACTAAACAGCAAACTAAACAGCATTGTTTTTTGTTTTGCTCCTCGATTAAATATTTGGTTAACACTTTACAACAGGTTCCATTTGTTAACATTAGTTAATGCCTTAGGTAACATTAACTAACAATAACCAAATATTTTTAGAGCATTTAATTTTTGTTACCATTAGTTAATGTTAGTTTGCTGTGCAAATGTATTAGTAACTAAGATTATTAATATAAATATTAATAATTAAGATTAAAAGATGCTATATACAGATATTGTTACTTTCTGTTTACTAGGTTAGTAGTTAACTAATGTTAACAAATGAAATCTTATTGTAAAGCGATTATGATGTTTCTAATGTCTAACAAACATATTTTATTATACCACTCCTGTTTGGTATTGAAAATCTAGGCAATGATTAGCATCTGTGGTGCGCTTTGATCAAATCAGTCATTCAGTGGTCTGAACATCCCTCAGGATGCTTCGTTGTCACCATGGAGACAAAGCTCAGTGTACCTCTCCAATGAAGAGGCCCGATCTTTATTTACAGCAACATGGCTAAACGTGGGCTGTAAGTAAGGACCGGTTTATTTTGAATTGTACACAAAAACAAATACACTCTTAGTCTTTGATATAATCATACACTTGACTACATCAGGATGGCCTTCCAAATGCATATGCCACGACGAAATTGCAAAATATATATTTTAAATCTTAAAACATCAATAATCTTGTAAAACTATTTCGCATACTGTAACAACAGCAGTAAACAATATACACATCTCGAGTTTATTGTCTTCACATATTTTGTTTATTGGGTGTAAAGGTCTACGATTCACGTTTTATTAGGCTTTTCTTAAGACATAACAAAACAGCTTTACCAATGTCAACAAAGACCGAAAATAGCTGGAATATCATAGGAACGGTGTGATTTTTTCTTTATTCACTGCCTCATTGTGATTATAAAATGCAGTTTATAAATACATTAGTATAACACAGTATAACTTTCCACCAAGGTCCGTTATTTCACGTATTAAGACATAAAGACGGAGATAATAATTGAATTCGGACAAATGGTCGATGTGGATATCTTACCTTGGAGGGAGACCAAATAATTGGAATATTCTTGGAAGGAAAAGGAAGAAATCTCAGTCGATGTTCTTTTTTCGCGTATCTGCATTTGATGCAATATCAGTTCATCAAATTTGCTCAGGGATCCTCAAACAACTGTGAACGCAAAACAAGTCGTGTCCTTTTGCACCATTTTGACCAGACCTTTTTGTTCCCTGTTGAACTCACATTTACTTCAACTTTTCCAGCTGTTCCTCCACCAGATTTGGGGGGGCTTATCTTTTATTTGGGGGGGAGTGTCTTTTAACTGGACCCTCCCACTCTAATAAGCGATTCGTTCGTAGGCTCGAGTAACGTCATTTCTTTTAAATCTGATTGGTTAACTTACCTGTCACTCAAGAGTTGGTCGCTTTTCCACGTGTGCACTTTTTCTGGTGAGGAACGAAGGAGTTGAGGGGGATTGTCTGCTACACAGTAAACGGAAATTTTAACTCAGTGGTTTAAGAAACTCAAAGTTCACATTTAACACGTGTCACACTTGCCATCGTTGTTATTGCATTTTTAAAACCGTAATAATATTATTTATATTTCACAGCTTTATATTTAGGTTTTATAATCGCGCAACTTTAAAAAGTCCGCATGAGATGTGATGAGATACGCTTGTACTCTATCAAAGGACAAAGGCTAAGTCTTTGTATTGCTTTGTTTTATTTGAGAAATACATGGTCGACACCCAATATCAGTTTTATCATAAAAACGTGCAAAGTATTTCTTTATTTAGTTTCTTTATAATTATAGGGCGGGACATAACGGCAGAGTTTGGGTACGTGCGCAAAGGCACGATAACGAAGCATGACAACAGAGAGAACAAGTTTATTTCACATGTTATAGTATGTGCCACTCATATTACTTATGTACACATTTAAATGTAATTAAACTAGACAACGTCCTGGCACATGTTAAACATTCATACATTTGAACTGTTCTTTAAATGTAGCTATGAAAAATGTTACAATATAAAAGCAATACTTTTCAACAACGTAGACATTTCTTAATATGTGAATATTGAATTAAAAGTATAATCTTTGTACAAATAACATGTTCTACAACTGCAACTTAATATTTACATTTCTGGTGATCAGGATACTTTTGGCTGAGAAAAAAATCCTCTGGCTTTCAGTTTGGCATGTGTTAGGTTATGGGTGATGTAGATGTTATGTGTTATTGGAGCAGAGAGACGGATAATGAGAAAATAAAAAGGCTTTGTGGTGAGACACTTAAGCATGCATGGTTTTTAGCCCAGCCAAACATCCTGTCCTGTTGTCAGCACAGAGGGAAATATGCAAGTAGGGAAAGAGTAGGAGGAGTAGGGAATAAGGAATAAACGAAAGTGGGAAAACAGGAGAAAGCCTCTAAAGATTCAAACAAAGACAGATGCATATTCAGAACTGTTCTATTGTATCTCAGACATGCAACAGAGTGAGCATATAATAATGTAGGATTGCTACAAATACTATCCTGTAGCTAATTTAAGCCTGCCTGTCTGTCTCCAACTTAGAGTTGATGGACTATAATGTACTTTGATTTCAACAGTAACATTTTATATTAACTTTATATTAGACCAATTGTATTACTGACACAAAACAATCAAAGCTGAACAGGTTTTGATAGAATGCAGATGAGATTTGGTACAAATAATATCTCAATCTCAGTGATAGTTTACTTTTCGGCATTCTAGTTGATCGGGATGCAACACGGTAAGAAGGAATGGAATTAGTCATGCAGTGGAGTAAAAGAGATTGTCAGGGAAACTGAAGTTGAGCAGAGGACCAATAGAAGGGCTTGGGCATGACCACATGAACTCGACAGGTGGGGCATGACTGTTTCTGCCAAAGCCATTTCTCAATGCACTGAAAGAGAGGAAAGCCAAATTATGGAGGGTCATTTAAAGCCAGTGTATGGCTATATAGACACATAAAGCTAAACATGCTACAAATCTGGAACACTTTTTCCTTTAAAAGGATTTGCAACCTAAAATAGCAAAACATTGTACACTGTTTTTCTCCTTTAAAAGGAATTGCAAGCTAAAATAGCAAAATATTACCGGTCAAAAATTTAGGCATGCTTAAATTTATATTAGTCATAAACTTAAAAAACAACTTTTGATCTTATCATTGAAATTAGTTTTAAAATATGTAACCCAGAGCGTGCAGAGCTGTAATCTAGACAAATTGTACTTTTTTTGTAACATATTATGTTGCTTTATAGTTTAAATACTTTAATGTTATTAAACGTGAGAACTACTATGATAAAGAATGAATAGGTGTGTCTAAACCTTTGACTGGTAGTACATGTAGACATAAATATAAACTGCTCTGCTATATGCTCCAGTTCCACCAAGAGGAAAAGACTTGCATTTCTATTACATACATTACAAAGTGAGAGCTGTTGCTCTTTGTTCCTCTGTGAAGCATAATTTTGGACGACTATTGATTTCCATTACAGTGGCCTGATTAGCCACCAGCCAATTTCCAGCGTGTTTGTTTATCAAGCTATTGTAACTCCAAAACAGTGACTCCAGACATTTGACCTGTAAATTCAGGACATTACCATATTTGTAAAATTACATCATAGTTATTGAGTCTTTCACAGCAACCATAACACACATCCTGTGAGAAATAGCCACAGTTTTGGGGTGTGATCCAAAAATGCAGTATATGCTAAACAAGAGTGTACAATAACATTTAAGAAGTTTGTCTGATCAAGTAAAAAACATGCTTGACAGTTTACTAACACACAGATTAGTAAACAACCACATATAGAAGCACAAATAAATCACTGTTGATTTTCAAGCAAAATTAATGCGGGGCTTAAATTCACAAATTCAGTGATATCATATTCATGTGTTGATATTACACTGAATGATTACATTTAGTTGATGTACTATTGGTATATACATATAAGTATCCAGACAAAGTTGCTTCACTGGAAGCAATCAACGCTGTCGGCGTAAAGAGAGCTGGCGGCGGGGCAGGCGATATTCCTCCTGTTCGTGGCAGAATGGCACCTCGGTCCCTCGCTCGCACGCCGCTGCCGAACTGCTACTGCGTGGACGTGCGCCATGCTCCGTCCATTTTGGCTTCTCAATCCATAATCAGAGACACAGATTCAGTGTCATAGCTGGCACAAGAGCAGCTAGTAACCAGAGAAATTCCATGCATAGTGGGAGGGGAAAAGATCCAATTTTGAAAACATCCTGGTTTGTTTGGTGTCATGCATAAACCCCTAAATTCATTAACACACTGATTTAATTAACGCGGGGAATGAGGTGTCAGTGTTAACCCTTTCAACCCCACCTGTAAAGCTAGAGGAGGAAAACAGGACCAGCCCAAAATCGGTATCATCGTTTATAAGGTTTATAATGATCATAAAGCTACACAATGATTATAAAGCAACCTTGGACACAATGTGAATTGTGCATCCGGAAATGTTTACCTCTTTATGGAAATGATGAGCACAGCGGAGTTCATGGATGCCACCCCTTACATTCCTTAATTCGTCATGGCAAATAAGACATATGCT
>JAZGTK010013800.1:0-14107 GCA_036877625.1 Ambastaia sidthimunki | reverse complement strand
TGACAGAAGCCTCACTAAGCTGCAGAAGCTTTGACAAAGATGTCCTTCTCCCAAGAGCCCTGCACACATTATTGTCTTATAGCGACATCTGACATTTGTTTAACGGTCCAAATTACTTTGAAAAGCATTATCGTCTTACCGCTAAAGATCATCTAACCTCAGCAGCCACGTTTACATGCACACTTTTTTGTCATTCCGATTGAAATTGCTTTTAGTCTGAATAGCTTTGTGAAATGCATACATTAGCCAATGTCTTGTTTGTCGCATTTTCAATCCTGTCAAAATAGAGATGTCTCATGTGCATTACTTACGGAAAGAATTGCTATTAGCATTGCTATGCTTATTTAAGCAACAGCGTGTCTACTACTATTGTTGGAATACGTGCAAGAAGCTAACCTTTTGCCTCACTAAGAATCATTAGTGGTCTGCTCGTCACTCTTAGTCCCACTACCTGCTTGTAATGATCCAGCTAACATTAGATCTCATTTACAGAATGTCACATTTCAATTTATTTTATTAAATAAAAAGAGGATTGGAGGAAATCATATACAATAATTTTATTTAATATTTTTTACTGTCAAAAACTAGATCTCTTTAAATTAAATGTAATGTGAAATTAAAATTTTAACAAGCAATGTAAAAGATCTATGCATTAATAGAAGGAATAGAAGAAAATTTAAAATTCAATAATTTTTTTTATTGTTAATTTTTGTTTCATTTTGAACTTCAAATGATTTAGCTTTGTTTTAGTTTTCTAGTTAGTTTCCATTCCCATCAACGGAAAAACAAATAAATAATAAAACTCACGCACAAGAAATCTAGAACTCACGCACAAGAAATCTAAGCGTTTCCCGAGGTAATGCTAAAAGTCAGTGTTCGAATTGAGGGTGCTCAGTGTAAACCCCCCTAATGTCAACGGTGTTCCTGGACCCAATTTGACAACCGATTTCAGGGAGCTTAGAGCAACAAAGTAACTGCAATATGTCCACGTATCACCATGTGTGCGTGCAGAAGTAAACGGATGCACATTCAGTGGCATGCGAATGCGCATTTGTGTTAGATAGCGTGAACAAGCTGAAGATTATTACTGCATTACTTTTCCAGGATGTGTGGAGCTTTTGTGCGTCAGAGGCCCTTTTGGGTTTTTTGTTTTATTTTCATTCTCTGTGCATCTGAGCTTCTGTGGCCTCGTGAATTGAGGGAGGACATTTCTCACCTTCTAGCCAAATGACATCTGCACAGCCACGCCCAACGAGTTTGTCTTCGCATTTCGCCTCTGGACTTGTTCTGCTATTTCCAGCCCAGAGAGTCACTTGTCTAAAAAACAGACTGAAGCCATTAATCCATTCCATCATATTTTCTTACCCTCACTTCACTATCAATCACTTCCACCCTGAAATGCTATTACCTTGCTACCATTTCCAATCTTATAGTTTTTTTTGTTTCCACTAATGGAAAACATCGTCTGATGTCTGCTCTCTCCTTTTGCCTGCTATCGTTTGCACTCACTTTTGGGTGCCCTACTGTGTACACTTGTTTAACAAGGAATCGTTGGCCCCACGTGTGTGTAAACACACACATGTGGATGTGTGAAATGTATGTGTATTTTTAGTGATGTAGTGTGTGACCATACATTGCACAGTGTTTGTCTTCTATCCTGGACAGGGGGAAAAAACCTGGCCTGGTAAGAATGATAGCATGTGATGTTCTTGTTCCCAGAATTATCAAACACACTAAGTTCACGCAAGTTACAAATGACGTCAAAACAGAACTTTTCTGATGGAGAAATATTACAGATCAAAGACAATAAACAAATATAATACAAATTAAAAGTTCACTTGTGCATGAGAATGTTTACACACAGAAATCAACAGACAGTTAGTGTGTGCTTTTATGTCGGGCATGTGTGAAAGACAGCCTTGTCCGAGGTCTGTTAGGTTGAAAACTGTTCATTTCTCTTATGCTGACTGGTCCCACTGTAGAGAGTTGAACACACACGCACACTGACTCAACAATCATCCATCATCGCACATACTCAGTTCTCACTATGTGGTGAAAGATACTACATTTATTTTCCTCTGCATTGCTTTTGGGTGTGTGTGTATGCGTGGTTGTTCATGTCAGCATTACCTCTTGCCCTCACACTCACCTGATATGTGAAATCTTCAATCTCTTTAAGCATAGACGGAGTGTGGGCTGACAAGTGTCCATTTCTCTCACCCCACACACTGTTCATGCAGTGGCTGCGGCCCCAGCCTGACACCTGGCTCAGTCTGGTGATGCCATGTGTGTGTTTGGCCATGGTCAGAGTTCCCCTGGGGGGAAATTTTGATCAGGCTGTTTTAGAGGGAAAAAAACATATTTACTAGTTTTTCTAAAGGTCAGACTGATTTAAAAACCAGGACTACCCATCTCTTTCTAATGTAGAACCAAAATTTTGGAATAAAATACAATATTGTGGAAAGGAAATGTGTGAAATATGGACCGCAGAATCTACAGAACTACCTCAGATTCTACAGCCAGATTTTCTCCCCCACATTCAGCCAGGTCTGGGTAAACATTGGCAGTTGAGAAAAATAGACCTAATCTCCTTTTGTTTGACCTTGTCTAACCTTAGTGTGCATATATCTCATTAGTTAGATCTAGTTAATCACTATTAATTTAAGCCAATAATTTGTTATAGGATTGTAGGGGCTGAAGTGCCGTGCAGGTCACAAGATGTGCTAAGTCTTCAGAGATCCCAGCCAATGTAGAAGCTTGTGATTGAAGGTCTCTGACAATGAAGAGATCAGTTTTTTAGCCAAGATCAAAAGTCAGGAGAGGAGCGAGAGCAAGAAGGTATTAGTATGAAGAAATTTTTACATACATACATATTACCATATGTTCCCATATAGCAACTAATATCTAAAAAGGAAAATAAGATTTGTACAGATTTGGAAACATTTAAGTAATTTATTAGATGTTTATATATATAGTGATATAGTGAAATATAGCTTATTCATGATGTTAATAAGCTATATACAGTTGCTAGGGTTCTCTAAATGGTTGCCAGGGTTTGGCTAGGAAGTTGCCAGGGCAATACCTATATATATAGCCCACACATGTTTCTGCAATGATTAAATGCTGAGACATTGCTTATTCATTTTATTACATAGTTGCTAGGGTACCATAAATGGTTGCCAGGGTGTAGCCAGACAGTTAACAGGGTAAAACCAATAGATGGATGTATGTCTGAATCAATAGAGCCAACTCCTATGTCTCTATGAAGTTTTGGTGCTGAGATACGGCTAAATCATGTTGGTTGCTAGGGAGCTCTAAATGGTTGCTAGGGCATGGCTGGCCAGTTTCCACAGTGATAATTAAAGACTGCTTGCCCGTCTGAGTCAAAAGGGGCCACTAACTTGTCTCTACAATGTTCTGATGCCTCTCACCTTTTTAAATGGATGTCAATAGGGTGGTTGCTGGGGTACTGTAACTGTTTGCTAGGGCGGGGCTATGAAGTTAAAATGTCACCATTTGTTGCTACTTGCTAAGCTGAGCTATATGAGCCCACCCCCGAGTCTCCACAACATTCTTATGTGGTGCTATGACGCCACAAAGATCCGCCCAATGTTAAGTCTATGGGATTTTTTCAACCACTAATTACAACGTGATGCTTTTCTAATGATCATTCTTTCATGCATTTGTTTGCATCTGTTTATTTTACCTGTTTACTTATAGAGGTGAAAAACCCAAACCCTGGCCACAAGTATGCAAAAGTGGTGAAACAATGAGAATTTACCCATTCCCAGTGAGATTGGCTGTTGGAATAAAGGCAGACAGAAAGAGTGATGTAAAACATTGACAAAGCTTGTCATGATATTTAAAGCAGCTGCATGTTCAGAGCTTGTCCCTTATATTAGAGACGATGAGAGAATGTCGACATTAGCTATTCATACATAGACATTCTGAAGAGAATGTAAAGTTGCTTGTAATTTAGCTGGAAGAATGTTTTTTTTATGAATAGATGTTTCCACTTGTGAATTATTTCTCATTTGCTGTGAATAGACCTTATCAAACACAACCATATATGCATACACACATGCTAAAGTGAAGTGTATTCAGACTAAGTTTCTCTTAGCCAAACAAACAGGATTAAAAACACTGCATGCTTCTAAACTTATTCCTCCAAATAAGGGTGCTAGTGTTAGAGCCTGCCTGACGAAACTGGTCACAACATTTGGGAAAGTGGGAGCAAACAGCTCTAATGCCACTTCCTGCCATGGGGTCAGTATATGTGTGTTTGTGTGTGTGAGACTGAGAGGTTACAGGCCGTCTTTATGTGCTCAGCAGAGGTCTCAAGGGCTAGAGGCAATTACTGTATGTTACACAGACCAGCTCAGTCCAGAGCAGAGCTCTTATCATGTTTGTTGCTGTGTACTTTAATGTGCGTCATAAATTTAAGTTAACTTTACATCATAATTGTATAAAATAATACATTTAGTTATATACAGGTTCTCTATCTTATTGGTTTATTTATATATAAACAGTTTAATATAAACACTTTGTTGTTAGTCAGGCATATGTTAGGGCAACACTGTATGTTTGGGCCATTCTGGCATCAGGAAGCCTGATTGGTGTTGCATTACTGTTGCTGTAACCTTTACACTTCCCATTCTGATGTGTAGGGTAATCACTATGCTAGTTCTTAAATCCTTGAGGTGAAGGGGCCACAGCTGAAAGTTAGCAGGGTGTACTGAATTCCTGGCTAATTAGCACATTTAGACAGTCTTTCATGCAACACAGCACTTCTCAGAGCCAGAAGTCATACTTGTATGGTCATTAGATCACTTCTCTCAGTGTGATACGCATGGCTTTCCCTTCTTTCGCTTAAGCTATTCCTCTTGCAGAAAGAATGCTGAGAACTCTTATACTCTTATAAAAAACAAACAAGTGGGCTAATCCCATAGAGTTAATACCTTTCATTCCAAATGCCTATTAGCTCTAACACATCATAGCTATAATGTCCAGGATTATGCCAAATGTGTCTGTGGCAATATTTTGGGGGCTATTGTAAAGCTAAAGGCTAAAAATTTTACTGAGACTTTCAAAGGTAACAATTTATCCTGGAATTTATTTATTGACCGACAATTTATTATCAATCAATTTATTATTGACTGATTTATTTATTTTTTGCAGACATTTAATCAACAGCGACTTACAAATAAGAAATTCATCCTAAGTTCAGTTACATTTAAGAAGTGCCATAATACTATCACTTCTATAAAAGCCTGATGTCTTTGAATACCTGAACATAATGTTTTTATTTGCAGGGTGCAGGGTTTCATGCATCACGGAGGCAGAAGTATGGAAACGTATTTAAGACTCACCTGCTCGGGCGACCGCTGATCCGGGTCACAGGGGCAGAGAATGTGCGTAAGGTTCTTATGGGGGAGCACAGCCTGGTCACTGTGGATTGGCCCCAAAGCACCAGTACTCTGCTTGGTCCCAACAGTCTGGCCAACTCCATAGGGGATATTCACCGCAAAAGAAGAAAGGTAAGAATTATACACAGTTCACAATACACATAAATGTATTTTTATCCTCACACACAATATACACAAGTGCATACAACACATTTACCGCTGAAATGCAGTTTTATTTTAACACTACTACTGTGCATACACACACCATTTGTGTGGCAAGCTACTGTTACATTATATCTTGGATATTTGTGTGCACCATTTCCTTGGTTTGCAAAGGCCGGCAAAAAAGTAAGAAACAAATGTTTTGTATTAGAAGAACAACAATATAGAAAGGAAGAAAATGAGATGAAGTGCAAGAAACAGGACAAAAAAAATCTGTCTTATCCAATGCTTTGCTTCCCTGTTCACTATTGTAACCCATGACAGGCTGCTCACAATGACCACATGGAGAATTATGCTCACAACAACTGTCTCCGGAAATTCAACTCATTGTTCAGAGACAAAATAGTATTTTGGTTCTCTTTCACACACCTGTTCTATTGAGGGGTCAGTGGGGTGTAATCAGTCTGGTTAATCCTGCAAGTCCAGGGCATCACACAAACCCTTGCAGACTTGGCTTGTTGGTTCTTAGGGCAAAATGTTAAATTTCTCTCTCTTTATAAGTTGCTTTTGATAAATGTGTCTGCTAAATTAATAAATGTAAATGTAAAGTGTGTTTTTATTTGTTGTTTCATCTCTGGACATCATTATACAGTCTGTATCTTTTACGTTAAAACATTAAGGCCCCTTGTTTCTGTCAGGTTAAATTAAGCTATTTCATTAAACTAAAACAACAATCACAACAATAACATCAACAGTGCCTATTATAGTATAAGCCTGCTACTGCCCCAAAGCACTCTGGGACATTTGGGTCCAGGAATAATGCAATCCAGTAAAAATAATCTAATGTTCCTTTGAGGACAACTCCTACACAATGGCAGGTAGTAAAGCTATGCTAAGTGCAGTATATTTCTTGAAACAGTTAAGTAAGTCTATGGTGATATAATAACTCATCACTCAACATTTTATGTATGAAGAGTTATGTCTGATTTTGAAATAGTTTCTTTAAATGAGAATTTCTAAAATTTTAGTTTCCTAAAATTGTTTATCTGAAAAACAAATTCCAGGTGTTTATCTAAGCCCACATGACCAAACTGGACCTATTTTTGTTAAGTGGCCAGACAGCAATAGTCCTATGAAACTGTGATTTTGTAAAGCGTTGAATTTATCAAATTGGCCAGTAGAGGGCACAGGTTCTTAATGCTGCGGCTCACCTGCCTGCACAAAGACTTCTGCCTGTGAATAAGGGATTTTGTTTTAGTCAGCGGGCGAGAGAGAGAGAGACAGGGAGATTTGAAATGTGAAGAGTGTAAAGAAAGTGAAGGGGGTGGAGGAAAAGAAGAAAGAATAAAGAGGTCTTTACATTCTGGTCAAACCAGCAGCTTTGAGCAGTTTCATATAATTTAGGACATATGGAAATTATTAGGGTGGGGGAGTTTAAAAGGCTTTGTGCGCGTGTGTGCATCCCTGTGTGTATGTGAGTGGAAAGTTCAGTACAAGAAGTCACAATTTGTAATGAAGACAGGCGGCTGTTTTTTTCAGTAGTGTTTAAAATCCTGTGTAATGGGGACTGGCATTAGCGGATCTTGACTGACGTTTGTCCGGTAAGCAAAGACTTTAGCAAAGGAAAACTGTACAATAAATCCACTCTGATCCTAAACTAATAAGCTGTATAAACATGTTGTATTAAATATATTTTTAATGGGTAGAAACCAAGAGATGTGTAATGCTTAAGCGTACACACACTTTTTTAACCAATAGTTTGTTCTCCACGTGTGAACCACTGTGATGCACTGGGCAAGGATCAGAGATGAATGACTGATCAATCTCTTCAAATCACATTGTTGGGCCTTAAAACTATTCAAAATTTTAGATACAAATTATCCCCTTTAGGTGCCTCTGAAATTCCTTATAAAAAAAGTTGCTTTTTGCACTACTGTGACATCAAAGGAACAAACTGAATAGGGTTATAGTAGATAAACTATACTAATGGCCAGTTTTCAACAGTAATTAGTTACAGGGTTAGCGATGAGGATGGATAGCCTATCCTCTGTATACACCACAGAAGACCAGCAAAGCAAGACTGGGCTCAGACCAGAGAAAGTATGACATGCAGGGAGAGGAGAAAGAGAGAAGAGGTCAGATAAGTCTTCAACCTACCTCACTTTTGTGGAAAAGTGGGGTGGAAATGAGGTATTCAGAGTGAGATGGCATATAAAAAGTGCTATTGTTTGTAGACTGCACTGGAACATGGATGTTATTTCACTAAACAAACCAGCACAACTGAGGCACATTAGCAATGCACTTCTGCGGCCAGGAAAATCTTACCTTCTTCTTTCACCCTCACTGCTTATGCAGAGGGAAACTCTTTCAAAACATCACACAAATATTCAGAGAGCGAGAGAGGTGGAGAGAGAGAGAGATGGAGAGGGAGAGAGAGAGAGATGGAGGTAGATGAGTGGCAGTTAGGAGTATAAGAGAAGGTCAATAACACTAGGGACTTCAGAATTAATGAGAATGTTCCATGCTCTAAGTAAGAAGAAAAATAAGCTTGTCCTTTAGCTGCTGACTGTGGCTTCAGGATAATATTTTGATGACATTTCTTGTGTGTATAGCACAGACATTCTGGATTGTGATGGGTGATGTGATTCATGGGTCAGTTGCATTGTGGGAAGTGTGGTTTAAAAAGTTCAGGTCAATGCTACTGTGTAGGAGCTTTTGAAACACTAGATCTCTGTTTAATTTCAAAATGCCTGTAGATACAAGATTCTCTTAAAAATGGTTGACTCTTAAAAAAAGATGTTGACAAACTGTTATGGACTCATATGGATTCTTTTTAAGAGAAACTGAATTACAACTTAATGTACACACATCAAATCAAACTGTTACAAAATATCAAAACAGCAGATTAAACCCACTTTAATTTTTGTGTTTTAGATCTTTGCTAAAGTCTTCAGTCATGAGGCTCTGGAGACCTACCTACCCAAGATCCAGCAGGTCATTCAGGAGACCCTGAGGGTGTGGAGCTCCAATCCTGAGCCTATCAATGTGTACCGCGAATCTCAGCGTCTCTCCTTTCAGATGGCTGTGCGTGTGCTCCTGGGTTTCCGAGTCTCTGAAGAGGAGATGCACTGTCTATTCCACACTTTCCAGGAGTTTGTGGAGAATGTTTTCAGCCTTCCCATCGACCTGCCATTTAGTGGTTATAGGAAGGTAAAATTACTTGAAATATGATCTTTATCGCTTGTGGATAAAATGACTTTTGAATTTGCAATAATAACAATATATTCTTCTAAAAGTAACTTTTTTAAATGTGCGTGTGTTTAGGGTATTCGTGCAAGGGACTCACTTCAGAAAAGCATAGAAAAGGCCATCAGAGAGAAGCCACTCCACTCACAGGGGAAAGATTATACTGATGCTCTCGACGTGCTTCTAGAGAGTGCCAAAGAGAACGGTACAGAGCTCACAATGCAGGAGCTCAAGGTGAGTAAGGCATCACTGCTATACTATAAGTCTCTTTCAAAACCTGCCTACAGCATTTTAAGGCCTCATAGGTTTCATTGCGATTTATGTTTCAAACTGTGATGGGAAAATGTGGAGTTATACAGGGGAAAATGTGTTAAATAAAACACAGGACAAGCTTTCTGAGGAGTTCTTTGTGCACAGATTATGTGTTGGCCTGCTTTTGATCCTTTTAGTTTAAATTCTTCTTCGGAAGGTAGGTTTTTATGTAGCCATGTCCTGCTGAAATAAAAATAGCTTAGACCAGCATGAATTGTCATCTTTTTCCAAGGTGGTCTATGCTAGTTAGTGCTGGTTTGGTGATATAGCCACGTCATTGAACTGCAACAAATGCTAGGCAACCAGCTTGTTTTTTTAATGAACCTGGTTAACAAAGGGAAGCTTGCAAGTTAGTCAGTTAAGAAGGTAGTTAATTACAGGAAGTGTTCCTGTAGCTCAACTGGTACAGCATTATGTTAGCAGTGCAAAGGTTGTGGGTTTGTTCTACCAGGAGTATTGATAAATATACCTTGAATACACTGTAAGTTGCTTTAAAAGCATCTGTCAAATGCATATAATGTAAATGTAAAATGTAGAAAGTCTGCTAGGTACAACAGAATACCAGCAATCAGTGCTGGTGACCATGAGTGTTGGGCAGTAGACAGTAAGACAGCTCACTAGATTGTGGAACAGATCCAGTGTTGCCAGAAGCTACTGAAGCACATTGGGGAGTTTCTAGGAAATATATGATTAAACCTGTTAATGAACAACATAATATGTTGTTCAAAGGTTTTGTCATAGGCCAGACTCTATGGCTTCATAACCACCTGTGTGTGTTTGGGATGTCATGTTTATTTAAGAAACACCTGTTTGCTGTAAAAACACATTACATATTACACATCACATCTCTACCGCTCAAATCTTAGTACCCTGGTTTTTCTATCTCTCAAAATTGCTTCCAATAACACTGTCTCTCTCTCCCTCAGGAATCCACAATTGAGTTGATCTTCGCAGCTTTTGCCACAACAGCCAGCACCAGTACATCTCTGATCATGCAGCTGCTGCGACACCCTGCAGTGCTGGAGAAGCTGCGTGAGGAGCTGCGGAATTGCGGCCTGCTGCATGACGGCTGTCTGTGCCAGGGTGAACTGCGGCTGGACACTATAATTAGCCTCAAGTACTTGGACTGCGTGATCAAAGAGGTTCTGCGTCTCTTTGCTCCTGTTTCCGGAGGCTATCGCATTGCCACACAGACCTTTGAGTTGGATGTGAGTCATTCACAGCTACCTTCACAGCATCAGAACTTAAATATCTCATTGTACTGTTATTTTCTTGCATTGTTCTAATCCCCCTTTTCTTCACTTTTTTAGGGTGTGCAGGTACCCAAAGGCTGGAGTGTCATGTACAGCATCCGTGACACTCATGACACCTCAGCTGTGTTCAAGGATGTTGAGGCGTTCGACCCTGACCGATTCAGCCCAGAGAGGAGTGAAGATCGAGAGGGCCGCTTCCACTACCTGCCCTTTGGTGGTGGTGTTCGCTCCTGCCTGGGCAAGCAGCTGGCCACTCTCTTCCTCAAACTACTGGCTGTGGAGCTTGCCGGAGGAAGCCGCTTTGAGCTGGCCACACGGACGTTCCCCCGCCTGGTTTCTGTCCCTGTGGTGCACCCCACCGATGGTCTGCGTGTGAAGTTCTTTGGTCTCGACTCCAACCAGAACCAGATCATAGCCAAGTCAAATGAAATGCTGGACTCCACTGTGTGACGGATTAAGAAGGACAAACAGAGAAGGGCAGACTTTTTATTTTGCTCTCTCCGACAGTAATTTGAAAGCGCTGTCACCGCAAGTTTTAATAAATGACTCGTTTGCCAAAAATATATAGTCTATCATTTGTAAAGAAAATGCAGCAAAATATAACAAAAATATATACATTTAACTAAATGTATTGCTACATCAGGAGAGCACAGGCACAAGGTTCCGACTTTTTGAAGAACGATCTGGGTGTTTAAAGGGACAGTCATGTACGCATCTGCTGATGCATGTTTCACAGGGTAAGGCCATTTCTGCTTAACCAGCATGGAGGAGGGCTGTTGGAATCAGTCTTAAAATACTTTGGGATGAGAAGTTTTGTATGTGAGTTTTCTTCTAGATTTTAGATTAGATTATTCGTTCTGTGTGGAAATTGTGTGTTTGGATCTTTGTTTTGAGTGAGTTCACTTATATGTATATACAGTGTGTTTTTTGTGTGTGTCTGTGTGTAAATACGTTTTTTTCTTGCTCTTGTGCAAATGTGTGTATACCTGTTTGCGTGCATGGGCGAGTTGTTATTCAGCTAACAGATTAGAAGTAGAGTACGCAGTGTACACTAGAATGAATGAGGGGATTGTGTAATTACTCAGGTGTGTTAGCAGGACAGAAGAAGCTTTCAGACTAACCCAATACTTGCTATACGTGCTCTGTACATAATTGACAATTCATTATATTCTTTACAGGAGAGTGAGATAAGGACGAGTAAAATAAGACTGATATATATGAACAGAAAGAGAAAACAAAACCTGTGCTTTATTACAGTGATGTCATATGACAATCTCTGTCTTTGTCACTTCATCTGTGTTAAAGTTGGGCTCTCGAAACAAGCTATAGATGGAATGAGGGACTCATTCCTGCTGAAAATGATATATCTAAAGACATTTATATAATCCTAACTGTCATATGTGCTGCTTTGGGGGTCGCTCTATATTTATATGATGGAGCAGAATGCCAGCTGATTTCTGTAAAGGGGAAGACTTTCCTTTTTCCTGCTGCTCCACATTGCATCAATATAAGAAGAAAATGTACTGAAGATACAGTAAATGATGGTGGAACTGATCAATAAAATATACACCACCACTCAGGAGAGTGTTCTTGAGATGAACTCTTCACGAGAGAACTAGGACTCTGACTGAAATGAGAAACCTGATGGGGGTTGTTCCTTCAGTTCCTCTACAGGCTGTGCGAAGGACTTTGATGAAATATGCCACTGATCTTTTTTATATGAATTAATGAATGAACGAATGAATTAAAATTATTAATGTCTGCTGCTTTCAGCGTGCCGTTTTCTAACAGAGCATAGATTGTTACCTTTTACTGAGCTATCAATTTCTGAGCAAATTTTCATGTTTTGAGTGCAAAGATGGATTTAGCATATTTACCTGTTAGAAAGCCATGGGTAAAGCATATTTGCATTGTCCAATATCCTAATATTCTTGCTATTAATATTATTATTGTAATAAATCTTATTTTAAGTGCTATTTTTGTTATATATCAGAATAGAGTTTTAGTATAAGTCTGTTGGAAAATACTGTTCTATTTAGAATGCTATGAATTTCAGTTATATTGTATACAGTGTTTAAATGTTAATATGGTTTTATGTTATTGTAATAATTAATTTGTTATCATTATCATCACATTTAGGTTTTATTAATAAATAGAAGCACTTGTGAGGTTTGTTGTTTTTGAGTGCCATTTGACTACATGTTCTGTTCTTTTGTTGATTGTTGAGTTTGTCTGTACATATATTTTATTCCTTTTTACAAATCCACATTTCACTTAGTTTAAATATGAATGTTTTCCCTCCTTTATTGTTACAGTGATTTTTAAATGTATTTGGTAATTTTATAAACCCTTGTAATAAACTATAATGTGAAAATCAATCAATTCAGTCGTAATTCTTTCCTATTATCTTGCTTCTAAACATTAACCAATTCCTGTGACATTCTGACTTTTGAGAATCTGTTTATGTTTTCAGTATAATTTAATGCATAGTTTATTGGCAGCCACAGGGTACTTGTTAAGTGTTTCTTGTGTCTAGATTAAAGAGCAAAAGTGTCATTTTTAACCTGGTGTTTAGATTAAAGAGGAAAATGAATAACTTTTACCTTTATAACATTCTTATTTCATGACAACATGATCTCCCAGTCTTGCATGTGTATGTAAATATACAATGTAGTATACTTACATACATATTTACATACAAAACATCAATACTATAAATTTCCAAGTCACTTAGTTAGTCTTCAATGATGGTACTACACCAATACTACACAATACGTCCAACACAGAGACGCACACATACATGCTGCAGAAGACAATTCAACAAACAACAGCTTTATTCAATAGACAACAGATGTGTTGACCAGCCATTCACTTCAAAGAGATCTCTTAGCACACAATGGCTCACAAACAATTATCCTCAACACATTCTCATTTTTCTTTTTAGTCTTTCTTGTTTATCAATGATTATTGCATGCTGTTTAATATTAAATCCAAGTATGTTCTTCTATGGGAATATGTACATCTACTTGATGATATTAGCAACACTCTGTGGTCAGATTATGGTCAAATCCCTAGAAACATTTCTGGACACTGGTTATCAAATAATTTATACCATATTTACATTCACAAATTCCATTTGCATTAATGTATTAAATTTCTTATATCTTTGAATAGAGTTTAATTAATATTGTATGATATTGATTCATGTAAGTCAAAGGAGAATAATAGAGGAAGGAAGGGACCAAAGGAAAGTCTGGTCATTTCATTATTTTATGGTTTTTCAGGAGATCATTACAGATCACTAATTGGGGTCACTTCCTTTGCTCACAGTTTTATCATTAATTCAGAACAATGTATTTCTTTAAGTTTTCAACCCCTGGAGCACAAACACTATTGTCAAAATGCAAACACACACTGCTGGTCACAAAAAGAACTCTCTCAGTCCACTGCCCGAATGCAAGGTCCTGTTAAAAAAAGCTTACACTAGACCCACAGGCTCACTAGTGTTCAGCTTGGGACTCAAACACCAGTCCTCCCTGCTAGGGTTAGCACACCAACAGCACAAGCCCTGCATAAAGGTTTAGCAGTAATGGTACATAAGCCAGATGCTGCCTTTGAGAGAGTCAGCTTAATGAAAGTGAAAGCCTTACTAACCAGTCACCAAAGGAGTGGGTAACCCTCTGTTGTGAGGCTTCCAGACACACTCAGCCATGAGGACTGACATTCGAG
>JAZGTK010013799.1:0-14107 GCA_036877625.1 Ambastaia sidthimunki | reverse complement strand
TGTTCTCGTTTCTTCCACCCCTCCTGTTGTTCCAAGAATGATAAGGTTTAATCTGATCTTTTAGTGCTATAACTGGAGGCACTTTTACAAATGAATGTTACGTTCAATGTTACATTTTTGATGTCACATATTTGTTGGCCTGTCATAGCATTCTTCCATTTAACTCAGCTTGAAGCACAAAGTATGTTTTATGTTAAATCAGGAATTACACCTTTGAAACATACAGATCACAGTGGATTGTTTTGTGCTATTCTGCTGATTTGAGGATCTCCATTTTGGCCACAAACAGCTGTGCCAACCTGTGCCATCATTCTTCATTGTGTGTGAAGTCAAGGCACAGCCGTTAGAGCACAGAGTCACTGGAGGATTTAGCTGAATGTTTGGCTGTTTTGAAAAGCCATCATTTAATGTGCTGTCTCAGTTGTCCATTGTCAGCCAGTGTTAAAACCCGAACCCAGCTGTTTTGTGTGTTTATGTGTGTGTCCTTCACAGATCATAGCATGCCCTGGTTAGGGTCGTATCTTCCATCCACTTTCCCTCTATCTCGCTAACCTCAGCACCGATCCCATGCCAGACCTTTGAATTGAACACGACCGAAAAGGCTCTTGGTCAGCACAAACCTCCCGAGCTTCACCAGTAGATGCAGTCACTCACGTCAATCTCCCCACACTCTGATCTTACACTCCAGGTGTCCCGGGGTCCCTCGCAGGCCCTTACCCTCTCCATATGGATCCAGGGCCCCTGTAGATACAGCAATTTGAGCCAATTTGAGATTAACGCCTGGATTCAATCAATCCCACATAGAGGCCATTGTACGGGTCAATGACAAATCTGTCAATTTTTCTTTTCTTTTGCTTTTTGCTATTCCTAACTTTTTTGATAGTAGCCGAGGTTTTGTCATGACAGTCTTTGCTGTGGATTGATTGAGTTCATGGTGCACCAGGGTATCTTGTTAAGAAAGACATAAGAAAATAAAGAAACCCCACCTAGACAAAACTGAAATGGAATATTCCAAAGAGTTCAGCACTGTTGATTGTGTCAGAGTAATCACAAAACCAGAGGACAATTTGTATATGTTCTAACTGTAAAACTTGTATATTTTATTTATAATTGTTGTTTCTTTTTTTCCACTTAAGTACTCTGTAGTGAGCTCATTGAAAATGCACTATATTTTTCTATCTCACATGCAGCTGATTATCACTACCCTCACTATTTCAGTTGTACATAATTTCTCATTTAGGACCAAAGAGAACTAATAGGTTTCCATTTTAGTTTTTTTTTTTTGTTTATTTTACCATTTTCTCTTTTAGGTTGAAAATGTACAGTAAAAATTGAATTGTCAATTTATTATTTATTTTTCTGTGGCAAGAGAATGGAGAGTATTAATTGGTCAACAAAAGTATTTTCCCCAACTGAGAAACTGTATGATCATTTTACCTTGACAATTTCTTGTTGCATAGACCTTTTTTGATTTGTAACCTTTGTAATAGACTGTACATATATTTTTGGAAATATAATGCAATCTCTATAGCTGCGTCTCTGAGTTTGATTGCTGTGATTGATGATGTCAGTGACTGATTTTTTTGCTCCCCTGTTGCAACCTCACAGACCTGAATACTAACATTACATATTGACATTACACAGAGAGACAGAGAGGGTTGTTTGACCCTGATCATGACAGGATCCTGAATCGTGTCATTAAAAAGACATTATCCAAGGCCTCCAACATGGGAAGATTAAGCCATGGCCCCTTTGGGAGTTAAACAAAGAGGCCCTAATGGATTTACGAAGATTATATCTCTGCAGATACTCTTATATTTATTTTAACTCTGGGGGGAATCTTAACCTCATCTTGTTGAAAACACAGCTTAAACATACTGTGTACATGGTTGTTTAACCATGTATACAGTACGATAAGTACCCTGTTTTTCTGATGACAGTCAAACACTAATCCCTGCTAATCCTTTTTCCAGTCTCTGTTTTACACTTTTGATGTAGACACAAAAGTGCAACTGATTTCATGACATTTCTAGTTTAGTATTTGTTGAGTCAAGATTCTACTAAATCTTCAGTTTCCTTTAGGGGCCCCCAGATCAATGCTTATTGTGTAAAAGATGAGCTTTTGCAAGTAGGAAGCACATTTTCAAAGTAAAAGATTAAGAGAGGGAAAAAGAGAGAAAAGCACACCATACACTCAAGCTTGAACAATCAAATCATTATCATGCAATTTACATCTAATAAAACCCTCAACAGATTTATTTTTAGAAGCTAAAATTGCCTGATAAACATAGAAATTCAAACCCTACTCCTTCCTTTCTATCACTGAATAAAGAACTTTTCTATCTCTGATAAAGAATCAATACCCTCTGGTTTAGATAGCCAAAATGCATATTGACCTGTGTATTGTGGCCTGTGTGGGGAAATCTGGCCAGCTGTTGTTTTAAGGTTAATGTTTGCATTTTAGTTTGCACAGTTTGATTTACCCATAGTTTGAACAACAGAATTAACAAGACCCTGGATGGAATAGTGCATTTGGTTGACCGACTTTTATTTAATGTTTTATCATTTTACTCTTGTAGTGGAAGACTGAGCCATTACACAATGACCTACAACTAAAAATCTACCTCTGAATCGGAGGTCTGAGCTTAATATGCAAAAATCTTAGGCAATATATAATATATAATAGGCATAATATGCCAATAATTTCTTGTTTGGGTCCTTCGACCAGCCTGACCCAACAATTTGGCTTAACTAATGCCACTACGAAACTGTGTTTGCCTGACCAGTGGTAGACAAGGGAAGTGTGTATTTTTTTATTAAATGCTCCTGTGTTCTAAACATCAAACAGCAAGTTTTCAGAACCCTTTGTCTATGTAATATATTAGTGTTGTGGCATCTGCTGTGTATAATGGTAAGAAAGAGAGAGGTTAGTAATTGATTCTGTTTACTGCACAGAAGCTTAGACATGGGGGTATGTGTGTGTTTGACATTAATGAACTGGGGTAGCTGTCGCGAACTGTTCGTTTTGTCAGGTTTACAAGTGCTACATGGCTTTTCGCATTCAGATGTCAGATTCCACTAATGAAAACAGCTCAGCATGAAACCTGCTGAAAGTTTCCCTAGAGAATCGATCCAACTCAACTGTACAAACTGTACAACACAGCACAAAGACATTTAAAGTTACAGTATACAAAGGGCAGCTGATTACACATTTCTATAAGAACAATTAAATTAATCATCAGTCATTTAGTCTCAGTAATATCATAGTATGGTCATCTGAATCCTACAAGGTCCAACTACATTTTAATACAGTGTGTGAACATTGTGTGTGCTTTGTCCTTTATTTTTTTTTCTTCTTAATATACTCATTCTATTCTGGTTATACAATACCTATGGGAATGCGATGTACCGTATAATTGGCAACGTGCAGAAAAGTTTCTGGGTAGAAATTACCGTCCCCATGCACTGGGATGCAATAATGATAGTGATTCCTTTTTTCCAAGAGATGCAGCGTCCAGCTTGCCTATTATAATAACATTAATAATCAGCCATTCCTATCAACATGTTAAAAATGAGACATCTTTCCCTACTGTCATGTGCCGGATGAAGCCACTCAACTCAAGGCATGTGCAAAGATAACAGACATATCCATTTACAATGCAAATGCAATGTTTCTCCTTGTGGAGTTATAAGTCAGTATTACAATTTATTGTATTTTATGTATCAAAGAGTTTAGTGGTAAGTGGAGAGTGATGTCATGGCTGGACTATTGTATTAAAGCAACAACACAAGCAGTGTGATGTATCTGTATCAGCATGCTTATATCAGTGCTGCAGGTAATCACAGCATGACTGCAAATGAGATATTGCTGTTTTGCAATAGTTCAATGGGCAATGAAAAGTATGTATTTAAGAAAAAACAAAGGAGTATCCCAAAAACACTTAAGATTCAGGATCTTCAAAATATGGATCCAAGCCTGTTCCTAATTTGCAAAAGCAATTACTAGCAAGGATGGCTACTAATTAGCATCTTGGTCATAGTATCATTATAGTGGTCACTGTGGCTGTGAAGTGATGTGGAACGTAAAGTGCTCTGATCCTATATCAGCATTCTTGGAACACCTCTCGTCCAATCAGATTCAAGAACTGTAACTAACCATTATATAATGTTTATTTAAAGCCTTTTAGCTTGGTTCTTATCATATCGCTACTACACCTAAAGGCTTTTAGTCTGAGCGATTTCAGTTCTAAAGATCCGCACATTTCCTTTTTCTTGTGGCACCTTATGACATTAAGTATTTAAAGGTGCCAGTAAAATATGTTTCCTCTCTGCCATCCTCTCCCATCTCCTGAGCAGATGATCAATTTCACAGGCTGGCTGATTGCCTCCTCTGATGGATCTGCCAGATATGATAGTTTCCTCAAAGGCATGCAAGATCGGGATGAGTAATAGGGTTGCCACCATTAGCTGGCCTGTGGCATGGACAGCTCATATTTGGAAGGACAGAGATTTCATTTATGATGGTGAAATGACTGCAGGTGTGGATGGAACTGAAATGGCTGCCACAACAATGGCACTTGCAGCATCTGAGACCAGAAATTTCAAAGGTCACCAAGATAGATGGATTAGTATTTTATTCCCAAAACTGAAAAACTAAATGAGCTCCTATGAATTTTAAACTATGACAACTGGTTTTCATTTAAAAATATTGATTTTTTTCCTCGTCTTCATATCATTCCGCACTGCTGTCGTTTGATAGAAAGCTAGTGTTCTATTCAGGAAGAGAAGACAAATTAAAATAATTAACAAAGGATAAGTTTTAACCTTAACCATAATAGTGCATGAAAAGTCAGAATCCAAGGAACTCTTTTTTTGGGACAAAAAGGCAGCGGATAGACAGTAAGAGAAATCTAGCATATGTGACCTCCACAATATGCACAGGTCAAGCGGCTGGATCTGCGTGGGCTTTCTGGATGAGAAGGGTCAGAGATGGGGGCAATGCGAGTGTCAGCTCTGCCTCAGACTTCACCAGACAGTAATGCAAAACACGGAATGCACAACAGATGGGAGAAAAGCCCATTGTGGAGATGTGTGACAGCTTTGTGACACCATTATCAGTTCATCTTGCAGAAGATGTGGGATATTACTCATAATAATAGGCAGAGCATGGAGAATCCCAGAGGCTTTGATGGTCTTGGATTGGAGATGAATAGACAAGATCTGTCAATCTCAGTACCATCTGATCACTGAAGAACAGTATTCAAATAACCGACAGCAGGTTGTAGTTGAGTCCTCGTTGATTAAAAATGTAGACGATACATAAATATGGTCCCGCTCTACATACAGCTGCATGATTTAGAAGCATGGATAATATTTTTAGTTTATTTCACATGTACAACTTAGTAAAATAACAGTCTTTTAGCAATTGCTCAAGTCTTGTAGCAATAATGTAAAAATAAATTAACATTTTGTTAAACAATTTTAAAATACTTAATCAGTTAAAAATATATGTAAAAATGTGCATTGTTCCAATAAAATTCTCAAGATTAGATACAGATTTAGGACTTATCAGTCTTGCTATTCAGTGTGTACATTAGTAATAGTTTTAAGTGTTCACCAAACTGAAACTGACCGAACTCAACCAGAACTGATTGTATGTATCATATATGTAATATTTATAATGCTGTGCCTTGAAATTTGCATCATTAATTGTTATTTTGTGGCTTTATTACTGTAAAGCTGCTCTCAGGCAAGCTGTATTATAAAAAGCACTAGATAAACAATGATGATGACTACGATACTGATAATGCACTGAACACATCCTCTGGATTATTTTAAAAATCAATTGTTTGATTACAAATATAACTTGGCAAGCACACTCCTTAAATTTTACCAAATGGCTATTTGAAGTTTAAGCATGAATGACAACCCAAACTGATTAATTTTATTCCTGCTGAATAGCAGTCATGAACGAGACTGTTTAACAATTTCTTATTGCTTTTCCTGTCCTTTTGCAATTGCCTTGTTTTTGCCCATCTCAGTAAGTGCACATTGTTGTAAAAACACACACAACAATCACTCTGTATGAAAGAAACATGGAGGAAAATGACAGAAAGACATGAGCAGGAACTCTTGAATATGAAATTATTTATCTTCAGTAGAAGCAAAGGTGCTAACAAATGTTTAATAATGCTGTGGTAGGATGGCGGATTCAGAGAAACTTAGCTGATAATAACTGCAGCAAATAATCGTAGCTTGCTGTAACATAACAGTCATACACTCAAATAAATAAGAGATTAGGCTGGTGTGTTTTGAACGGGCTTGAAGATAGACAGACAGACAGACAGCCAGTCAGACGCTCAGTCGGACACAGAAAGACAGAGATGAGAAAAGAAAAGAAGAGAAGAGAGAGAGAGAGACAGAGAGAGAAAGAAAAGGACACTGGTACACCACCCAGTGAGCAGACTGGGTCGATACCCTGATACCTCTGTAGGGGGTGTTGATACTGAAGCCATTGATTGGGTCCCAGTGTGTTACTGATGTGTTTAAATGGGAACACAGCTGAACTTTAAGAAGAGAAGCGGAGTTCTAATAGGCAACAACAGAGATTTAGTATTGATTACTCCCAGGGGTACGAGGCAGTGTAATCCCACCACAGCACGAGGGGATTCACCATAACATTCTTCTAAATTGAGCTATTTTCAAGATCAGGGGGGTCTATCGTGGCTCTAAGGGCTGGAAGTTATACTGGAAGGGTTATGAGGTACGACAATCATTTTAAATCATTTTGTTCTCAAAACTAGTAATTGTGATTCTGACTGTTGCTCGTTCTGTTGTCATAATGCTTTAAGACTAAATATGGTTTGTGCCAATTAGGTCCTAAAATTATAATGAACTTATTAAGAAAAATTTTCAAGCATTTTTTAAATTCTGTAACAACTTATTTCATATAAGAATATTCAATAGGAATATTGTTTTTGATATATGATATAACATTACAAAAACATTGACTTAACATTACTGAAACATTTTTGATAACTTTCAGAGAACTTTTAGAAAATGTTAGCCAAAGTTCTAAAAATGGTCCATGTTAACCTGGGAAAAGGTTCAAAAAACGTATAAAGTTTCGATAAATTATTTTTGGGGTTTGCGTTTTAAACATGGTTCATGTTAAAAAGTTCTACAGACTATGCCAAGAAAACAAAATCTTGTGCCTTTATTTAAAACTTATCATTACCACAATTGCAGGAAATTGGAATTTGGCTTTCTGACTTCTTTCCACAACAACATGAAAAACATTTCTGCATTGTGCTTTGTCGACCTCCAGTGTATTGTCTTCCTTTAAAACTGCCTTGATGATGTATGGGGTACATATCCCCTTCTAACCCTATGTAGTGTATTCATTGTAAACTAGGTTAGCTTACTGTCACCTTTACCTGTGGCACATTGTACCTGGAGATAAGGATCATGGGAAATAATATCTCTCTTGACCACGGCTCATGATGTTCTGGGTGTAGCATTAAAACCTGACCTAAGCAATACAGTTACAGTACATCTAACAGATCAGTAAATACATCTTCTGCTTGTACCTTTGCAAGGCAACAGATAAGAAATTTTCCAACAATGGTGTTCACAATTTGTATTTATAACTGTGGAAGCTAGAATTAGCCAAACTATGATTAATTCCAAATGCTAGTCAGCTCCTATTGCCTACATAGGCAACTTTCTTGTAAGTATCTTAACCATAATGAAAACTTCTGATTTGGAATGCTCTGCATGAACAACTAATCCACATAGTAACACAAATAGGAGGCTTAAATAAAGCAGACTTAACTAACAATTGAATTCAACACTAACAATAAAACTATGTTTGACAATAACATGTTGTCTAGCTAAAGCCCAATAGTTTAATAACAATCTCAAATAATGTTTAGTTACACCAAACTATTTTGTACCAATAATTATCAGTATTAAACAAAATATATGTTGATTTTATAATCAACATTTTCTTCGTCTCGTTTGCTATTTTTGTTATATTTTTTTCGCTAAGCTTATTACAATGCATTCTGGGATACATGGAACGCTGCCTTAAAATTGTCCAAATCTTATGAGGCAGCATAATGAAGATGTCTATTTTTTGGAACAGCCTTTGTACTTGACACAATGCCACAAAAATATTGCTCCTGTAGACAGCTCACTAGATTTTGGAACAGAGCAATTTTTTTAAAGAACTCCTATTGGCTGTGATTACCATATTTATGTCTATATATGCCTATTGGCCAACATCTACAAATATTCCCTCTTGAAACACATTCTGGGATTTTTAATGCAGTGAACATCAGCAACAATTTACATAATTCATTACAGCTCGCATTTATGCAGATTCCATGATTAGTAAATTAACCTCTTGGCCTCCATTCACGAGTAATTGTTCAAGAGAAATCCTGATTTCGGGTTTGACGGTTGATGCCGTTCTGGCGAGTAACGCAGCTGTCAGCTGTGTGATACATCTGCTGGAAACGGAGTTGACGCAGCAAGTTCGCAGACATAGTGGCAATACGGGACTGTTTTGTGACAGCTCTTAACAGAGGAATGCTAGTCTGACGTATGCCCAGCTCATATAGCTGAGATTTATACAAACTTTTATCAAAGAAGCGAGTGAGATCATTGAACGTTTGCAAACGCCACACTTTCCATCACATTCATTATTCCCTCACACGCTTTGTGTTCTGCATGACTGATAAGTGAAATGCATCAGCTGGTAAAATAGTTTCCTTTTCTCACCAAATAAAGAATTTGATCCAAAGACTAAACTTACCATCATGGAAGAGAGAAGCGTAATTTAATATTCTTTGTCTTCAGTCTCCATGGACACAAATAGAGCAGGGTGGGATATTTTCTCAACGCATTGTCCTGACAGGTTTTGTGGCATGGATCCCAGGCAAAATGAAGCCCCTAAAATACATCTCCGAGATTTGCATATGATTACTTCCCCGTGCTTGCGGCCATATGTTCTATGCGTGTTAATTAGTTTATGGGAGGGAGATGGAGAAAGAGAAATGCTGTGAGGGAACTGTTTGCTGTCCAGAAAGCCCTTCTAACGTAAACACGTTGGCTAAGGGGGTGTTAAAAGAGGTTCACTGGCCAATCTAAAGTGAGAAGAACTGAGATTAGAGACTGATGTTTTATCTGTGGTCGGTCCAGTGGAAAGTAAGTCTGGCTGTTGGCTGATGGTCATCTCTCTCATCCAGACTGTCACTATAGGCAAGCTGATCAATGATGCTGGGTCTCTGATTCTTCTCTTACCTCCTGGAGTTACTCTCTCATGTCATATTTCATTTGTATGTTCTGATTTCATCCATCCTCTTAAAAAATCATTGACCTGTCTGCATTTAGCCCAGTGGGTAGATGCCCGTTTCATAAAATTTTAGCTGCTCACTGTAGCTCCTGTAAGTGGTAAAGCATGATGCTAGCTAACTGCAGTATGCAAGAGTAGCTGCCAAGAAATATGACATTTTATTAGGTAACCAAATGAGGTAAATTCTAAAGACTATACAGATAGTGTTGCACAGTGTTGAATTTGTACAGTATATTATACAGTATATTTGACATTCATGAGTCCCTCCAGCCTCTATACATAAACATTCTTGTGTTCATGTTCTCACCTCGCAAAACCAATGAGATTTTGAGATGTTCTAGCAGCGTTTCTGTATCACATACAGTTCTTTAATTTTGCAGTCTGTGTTTACACTGAGGGATGTCACCGCTCTCAGAGAGGAATAGCAATCAGTATGCTGTGAGGCATCTCAGAACACAATCGGCTGATCTATGAGCTATTTCTGTATGTTGCCGCGTGTAAAGATGTCTATCGTTCTGCGGGGAGAAAGTCTTTGGTTTGGCATCTGTAGGTCACAGGAGGTATTGACAGAAAATGTTTTCTCGCACATAAGCAGAGCAAATTTCTCTATTTCAGAGGTCAGCGCCGCAGGACGTCTCTACCTCTGTGTTCGGTTTAAGATTAAAATGTTTACTTTTAATTTTATTTTCCTTTTCAAGGAACGGTTCACCCCAAAATTGAAAAAATTCTATTATTTACTCACCCCTGTTAACTTTCCATACCTTTCTGACCTTCTGTAAAGGAAATGAGTAAACAACTTTCATTAAGTTACATTTTTTTCTGTACTGTTCCTTTAAGGTTGCAATTACAAATTTGTTCCCATGGCGAGCACTGTTAAATGCAACCTATATTAAAACCAAAACATAAAAACTTAACATGGCTCAAACTTCCTCTGTTGAACATCCAAAAGTACAAACCCAGTAGGTTTAAAAGATCAGCCAGTAAGTATTGTTTGATTGCAGCCAACAGACAAAACATAACCATTCAACCTGCCAAGCAGCCACTCCATGTCGAGAGGGAGCGAGACTGTCATGTACAATTCTGGATTTTCATTGGATGCACACAGTTTGTTCTGGACAGTAATACTAATTACATTTTAATGTGTCATGAAAATAAACCTATAAATCACTAAATAGTGCAGTAATTGGGGTTTAGAGATTTACTGACCTCAGTGGAGGCGTAATCCTACTTTTCTGGACAGGAGAGCATGGAACGGAGCAAAAGTCCTCTGGCAAACACGAGAAAAACAGACTTTGTTTTTTTCTCTTCCCACAATTACCACTTTCAGTGCCACTACAGTTCTGAGGAATTCCTCAGAAGATTGAAACATGGATACTGCAGAGTAAAGCAGAGGTGTCAGAATGCAAAATGAATGGAATATTTTACTGCTTTCAGACCAAAATTGCAATGAGAATTTAACATTAGGTTGTTTCAAATGCTTCATTATAAACAGTGATGTAGTCTTTATTGGATGCACGTCACAGTGCCCAATAGACTTAAACGTTCACAAAGCTTGACACAGACATGGAAAACATGAATATGGCAATGCACGCCTCTTGAATTGATCATCTGAGTAGTTGGTGTGAAGACTAGGTGTGGACACATTTTAAACGATTTTGGTTTTTGATAGAATTAGAGGATTTTTCTGGGCTCAGTTTCTGCTTTGGGTGAGTGGCCGGGAATGCCAATGTCCCTTAAATATTCCATGCATTTTTGCCTAGGGTGGATGAGTGTGCAAGAAAATCATGGCTTTAAATACACATTTTCGACAGCTGGATATGGAAGGCACAAAGTTGTCCTGCTTGGCAGGAGCTGCCTTAATTATATGAATACATATTACAGTCACCCTATGAACCCCAAATTAAATGCATTCCAATCTGATTACAAAAACAACAAAAAGTACTGGCTATAGAAACATTTGGTTACTTTATATTTTCATGCATTGTTTTTTCCTGAAACCAATCAAACAGTTATTTGGACGATTGAATTATATATTGTTTTTAAACTAGCTCATTTGCAAAGGACAGTTTTGGGTGAATTCACAACTCAATTGCAGCAATTTTGCAAGCTGTATTCCAACTCAAATGCCTGCCTAAAAAAAAAAAGCACTTTGTTGAAAACATTGGTGTACATTTATTAACAATCATGGCAGCAGTAATTAATTAACCGACAGAGAAGCTATAACTGGGCAAATATCCAGGCGAGTACAGTTTCAGCATTTTAAGAAGCTGATTCAGGTTTACAGTAATAAAGTGATGCTGTACCGTCCCAGATCACAATAATGTGCTGCATCATCCACAACCTCCTCATTCAGTTCCACAAAATGAGGAACTGCCATGTGAGAATTGTATTAAGCACAAATTTGTTTTCCTGTGTTCCTGATTTCCATTATTGCTTAAGTGAATTAGCTGCTTGAACAACACAGACAGTATGTGCTAAAATCAACATTACAAGATGGCATAATTCTTAGAGAACTCCCGTCTTATATTTTCAGTTATGATTTTAAATTTGTAATATGTCTAAAGTTTGGGAAAAGGCCACAAAACAGGCTTTCTTCATGTCTAAAGAAAGTCTGATTTGTGGCTTTATACGTTGTTATGGTGATTTATGATGTTGCCAAATAATTACTATGGTAAATAGCCTATATTTTAACATGATGTTGAATTCACCTGGTATTCCACAGCAACCAGCATCTACTATTAATAACCCTGCTGTCATGTTGTTGTTACCGCTGTGGAACTTAGTCTTAAAGTGTGCTCTGAAATCTTATGCAAACTAACATAATCAGCAGTCTATCAGCTTCACTGAATTCAAGCCAATGTATTTACTGATGTGAAATGCGCCTCTGGAATGTTTCAAAAGTTGTTTATTTGATGAGCTATTGCAGTTTTCTCGTAAACCCCATTAAGTTGCTTCAGAAAAGCATATATTTGTGATCCAGCTGATGCAGATCATTATGATAAATCAATAGTGCATTAGAGTAAAGTTCAGTGTGCTAGAATGAGTGGGAGTTCAGTCTCCAAGCTTCAGACTGGCTAAATCATTAATAAATGTTTGAGATGGGGGTGGTGATGTATCGAGGTGCCATTTCCCCATTTTCTCAGCACTCTCTCCCTGAGCTATGTTAAATTCACTAACAATCAAAATAAGCAAGACGTCGGATGGATGAAAAAGGAAGATTTCTATTTAAAATTCTAATAGTATTTTATTGGAGTCCCAGAGCTATATATCTTTGTCAAAATGTTTCGTCTGTCAGGAACATTCTAGTCCAAAGACAGCCGCTCTTTCCTCAGGGATTTCACTGTGACTTTCCTTCTGTCAACCTCCATTTAAGGTTGGAGGTGGGTTGAAAGGCATCACGGCTCTAATAGGTGCACAGTGACAATAAAAGCACATTAACCTGCTTGCATGAGCTCGTAGCTCATTACGGCTGTACAGCTTAGCAGGTCAGGTTTGGCATGGTCACTGAGCTCAGCACCACCGCAGCATGACCTGCTGTCGGCCGCTAGAGATCTGTGAGGCTGAAAAGGCTGTTGAACGAAGATGTCAAGCGCACTGATGGATTCCAAACCCATTTCAAATTATCCATAACCAAGAATATTAAAATAGAAAACCCAAAGCTGCCCACACTGAAACCACGTTCTTTCCTAAAGCTGTCAACAAAAGAGAGGATAATAACTGACCAAAGACAGGACCCAGGGTCCCTGCTCCCAGCATGCACCTCTCTCCACAATAGCCTTTTCAGACACACATCTAGAGACTTAGACACTGTGATCTAAAGGGGACTTCTGGGAAATTAAATGCAGGCGAGAGTAACAATGCCATAGAAGATTTTGGACCCATGTGTGGAGACAAACTGAGAGCTTCATTGTCCGTCATCTAAACTTTTGTGCTTGATTCCTTCAAAAATTTGGAATGTCCTCAATTACGATGCTCTGAAGGTCTTCTCCACTGCAGGGGTTGACTCCGCCCCCTTTCACCTCATTCTATTCTTAAGCTATGCTGACCGAGCTGACCAATGAGAAAGGGCGTCCCTGAGCCCCCACACCCAGGCAGAACTGAGATAATTAGCCCAGGATTTCTCTGATCCCCAACGTTCCTCACGACTCCAAGAGAATCGGCCTTTTGTTAAAGGCACATTCACCCAGCCTGCAGGAAATATAATTACACAGCCTTGTTTTTCCCAAAGAGGCCCCCCACTTTACAATAGGTTTAAGGCAGGGGGCGGGGCTCTTTTTAAACACATGCCTCACATGTGTAATCCTTGGGATGACTTTATTTGATTATGTCTTGAACATTATTCAGTCACAATTTAGTTTGGCCCAGAAGCCCAGAATGCAGTTAGCTCCTTGGCCAGTATATGTGAGCGATGTGGAATGGCAAGCGGGTGGGTGATTTTGTTTATAGTAAGAATGAAATAAAGTGATATATTGCCATTGTCAAAATAATCATACAATTTGTAAAAAGGATTATTGATAAAGTATTACTGAAGAAGCAACGATGAAAACAGGATTATAAGTTATGGTTTGTGGTGATCAAAATATTAAAAAATTCATGTTGTGAAAGGAACACTTCATCATTTTCACATAGTTAAATAAAATATAAAATAAGATGGGCGATACATCACTCTCTTTACTTAATGCATCTTTTGCTCAAACGTTCATGATTAAATACCTTGCTGTGATTTGAGTGTTAATTTTGTGTGACATT
>JAZGTK010013798.1:0-14107 GCA_036877625.1 Ambastaia sidthimunki | reverse complement strand
TGTCTGTCTGTCTGTTCATGTGCCATTCTAATCTATTTATCTGTCTTGCTGCCTGTCTGTGGTGTGTGGAGTTCTTATGTTCTGTGGCAGTAGTTTTTATTGTGTTGTAAACAGTTTCACTTGTCTTTCATGTCAGAGTCTGAATGGTGTTTGGGTGAACACGAAGCGGATCGCTCCTGAACAGCCCTTTTTACTCCAGGAGGGTGATTCTGTCAGACTCGGAGTTCCTCTGGATGGGAACCCTGTGGAGTTTGATTACATCCTCGTGCATCGCAATTTCAGTGAAGTGAAGTCCTTCCTGTCAGATCCTGCCAAAGAATCCAGTTCTGTTTCCTCGGGCCCGAAACTCAAAAACTCTAAGCGGAAATTTGATGGAGACGAGTCGGAATCTTGTCAGACGCAACATTCTAAATCGAAGCTGTACCGCTCTTCCGGACAGGATAAGTCGCGTGCTCAGCCCTGTCCGTCTGGAGAACGGAGAGGAACTGAGAAATGCACCTCCAGGCTTTTGGAGGAGGACAAGTGCAGTGATAAAGCTGGAAGTTCGGGCGGTTGCAGTGCTAGCGGTCAACAGATGACATCACTGCAGCGCTACAACAAGAACCTCCAGATGCTGCAGGTGCGAGTGAGTGACACGCAGAAACGCGCCACTGAGCTGGAGCGCCAGCAGGGCGAGACTCCGGAACGAGAGCGGGAGATGCAGGAATTGCAAGCGCAGCTGGAATTTTTGCGGGGTCAGCTGAAGGCGCAGCGCGAGCAAGCTTTCAGACGCACGCAGAGCTTGGAGAAATCCCTGTGTGAAGAGGAGCGACGTCTGGAGGTGAGAAACTCACACCAGCATGCTTTATATTATAAACCTATTTTTTTCTCTGGCATCAGTACACTGAAAATTTAGCATTTAATCTTTCTTGCTTTCCTTAATCCTGCTTTGAGATGTTAATGTTTTATTAACATAATCTTAATGTAATCATAATGTTTTTTTCTCCAAGTTTGAGAAAGCACAACAGAATGAGGAAGGCTTGAAAAAACAGCTTGAGGAGGCATTAACACAGGTGAGAGAATCTGTGATAGGGTTGCAAAATTTCAGAAATTTCAGATTATTTTCCATAATTCAAAATTCCTCAATTTTGCAACCCAAATGTAAAGCCACATCATCATTTAATGAGTTTATATCAGCAAATAGAGAATGTTTCCTTGTTCAACAGCACCGGAAAGTTATAGATGAATTCAAACACGCTCAGGAAGGATTCAGAGAGATTCTTCAGGCCAAAGATAAAGAGCTGGAAGTTACAAAGGTAAGAAACGTTTCTCACACAGTTGCTGTTCCCACACAATCAGAAATTTAAATCAAAGAATTATCACTGACACACACAATTCTTATGGGTGATGAGATTCATGAAGTTTATATTGTGGATTTTAGTGTGTCTGATAGGCTGGAAACTCTGTATGTAAATAATCAATGCGGTGTCTTAACTGTTGACTGGCAGGAAGAGGAGAAGAAGGCCAAAGCTCAGAGAGAGGAGGTGGTCACCCAGATGACAGAGGTGCTGGAGAGTGAACTTCAGTGCAGCATCTGTTCTGAGCTCTTCATTCAGGTGCAAGACATGCCTCAAAACCTTCTGTTTCTGTGGAGGAAGTTCACTAGGGTCAAAAGTTGCACGTTGTAGTTGCTGCATGTTGCTGTTTTGAGATGGAAAACACATTGCTGAGGTTTTGAAATGTTTAAAAGCAAGTTTATGGGACTGTATCAAAAATGCCATTTAAAGTGACCGAGCACAGCTGGGTTTGTTTTAATGTTTATTATTTAAAGCCATCATTTAGACTTTATAGTTTTAACAAATCTAACTAATCGTTCCATGCACACCGTGTTGACCTTTGACTCCTGCAGGCCGTGACGCTGAACTGCGCCCACAGCTTCTGTCAGCACTGCATCAGAGAGTGGAGAAACCGCAAAGACAAGTGTCCCATCTGCTGGCAGAACATCACGTCTCAGACCCGCTCTCTGGTTCTGGACAACTGCATCGATCGCATGGTGGAGAATCTGAGCGCAGACATGAGAGAGAGACGCCTGGTGCTGATCGCCCAGAGGAAAGGTGAGAGGTGCGTAACAACACTCACTTCCTGTTTCCTGTTCAAACATGATCTTAAAACACACACAGTCATCAGTTTGGGGGCTGAGACTCTGTAAACTCTGTTCTCAGGTCAGGCAGCTGGGGTGGTTGTGATCCATGACGACAGCAGCGGCAGTGAGACGTCTGTGCTGAGCGACAGCTCCGTGCTCATCAGCTCCTCAGCGTCTGACTCTTCACTGCTGCACTACACAAGTGATGAAGACTCGTCCTGGACTGAGGAAGATGAAGATTATCTTTGAGAAATAAAAAGAAACTCATGTATGAACAACAAATGCACAACTTTTCTGTTTGATCCTGTTTTTTTGTTTGGCCGTCTTGTTTTTATGTTTGTAGTGCACAGTATTATTATTAGTATTATTATTATGAGGGTTTATTTGTTAAATAAAGCAACTTTAGAATTGTTTAATTGTGATTCATGAGTCTCATACGACGAAGTTCTTAATTATACTTACTGTATGTGAAAGGCCAATAAAACACAAACCATGTCTTAAGTTTTCTAGTGTCTTCAGTGAGGGCTTGTGGTCCAGTGTGAGACACAAGGGGGCAGCAGTTGATTTGTTGATCAGTGTGAACTTCATCTTTCTGCTTTGATTTTTCAGTCTGAGATGTTTCAGCAGCTTCTGTTGGTTTGAGTCGCTTTGCTGTACAGAAATTTAGAGTATAAAAATCTTGCCTGTTTGTTTTATAACATTTAGACTGACTGATATTTTTAAAGTCTGTTTCCTGTAGCAGTAAACACATGTTTTATGGTTTTATTGTGATCACGTGAGAAGCTGTGTTAGATCTATAGACACGTGATCAGCGCGACGCGGATGCGTTACCATAGCAACATCAAACTTTACGGATGATCTGAGGATGAAGCTGGAATGTGTTTGTCGGGATAACAGTCAAAACTTTGAAGACATTTTAACACTGTATTACAAATGTATGTACTGAAAATGATTCAGAAGTTAATGTGTTGAAACGATTGTTTTGATAAGAGAAATAAGTCGTAGCTTCCTGGCGTATAAATTAAAGACCTGCAGCGATACTTTTTAATGTTTATGAGTTTTTCTCTGCGTTTCAGCGGTTTGTGAGTTATTTGTTAAAGCGACACAAAAGCATGAATGTGCCCGTGAGGACGCTAAACCCCGCCGCAGATCGCCGTAAAATGCGCAGCATCATCGCGGAAGATCCAGACTGGACTTTAGCTGTAGTTCCTTTACTAACAACACTCTGTCTTCAGCATATAGTCAAGCATTTTGAAGGTGAATAATCCGTATGAATACTCTGTCTGTCTATCTGTTCACTAATATTTAATATTATTAATATTATATTAATATTTATTGTTTACTGTTTACATGAAATCTACTGTACATTTAAATTTTGCAGAGAACCCTCTTCTGGAAGAACTCATGTCCAGTCATAAAGCTTATGTCCTGGAGCGCCTGTCTCCATCTCTTCCTCTCAGCATTACCTCAAACCTCATCAGAGACGAGGGCTACTGGAGACGCTGCTGTGAGTCCCGCTGGGGTTCCAGTGACGTCTCCACGTACGGCGACAGCTGGAAGCGCATGTTCTTTGAGCGTCACCTAGAAGGCATCATTGAACGTTTCATTCCTGATGTAACAGACAGCAGGACAGTGCTGGACGTGGTGCCACTGTGTCATAACTACGTCAAACGTCTGAATATTTCTCAGCTGCTTCCACCCATCAGAGAGCCGTCCAGGTTTGAGGAGGACGATGGCTCAGACTGCGCCAGTGACGTCGGCAGTGATGGACCCACGATGGATCACTTTGATTTCAGAATGCTTCTTGACAAGCTGGAGAACCTGGAAGAACTTAACGTGGTGTATGGAGTCAAAGGCTGTGGGATGAACTTTGAGTGGAACCTGTTTGAGTTCACCTTCAGAGACTGTGAAAGTTTGGCCAAAGCCCTGAAGTCCTGCAAGAGCTTAAAGGTTCAAGCATTGTCACAACTATTATTGTTAGTTGTAAAAGAAGAAACAGTCACATTGCAAATAGTATCTGACATCATTATTGTTTTTACAATTTGGTCATTCCAGGTCTTCAGGATCCATCGCAGTAAAGTGGATGATGAAAAGTGTTGGATGCTGGTGAGTCATCTGCTGGACCACCCGTCTCTGCTGGAGCTGGACCTGTCACACAACCACATCGGTGACCGTGGAGCCCGAGCTATCGCCAAACTCCTGAACCGCAGCCGGCTGAAGAAACTGGACATCTACAACAACCAGATCCGTGGTCCAGGAGCCCAGGCGCTGGCTCACGCTTTATCCAGAAACACCTCCCTGATGTCCCTCAACCTGAGACTCAACCGCATCGCAGATGAAGGGGGTCAAGCTCTAGCTCAGGCTCTGATGAAGAACAAGACTTTGGTGAAGCTTCACCTGGGGGGAAATAAGATGACGGAACCCACAGCCGTGGCACTGTCTCAGGCCCTAGTAGAGAACTTCAGCCTTAAGAGTTTAAACCTGTCCAACAACAGGCTGGGACTGGTAAGTGACCTTAGAACACATTGTTTAAATCTGCAGATATCATTAAAAAAGCTGTATATTAAGGGCCTCTGATCCATGTTCCTGAAGGTCCAACCTACTCAAACACACCTTTTACAAAAGTGTTAAAGCTAAACTTTGCATTCCTACAACACCTTAGCAGCCCCTTACAACATCCAGTTCAGTACAGTAAAACACTTCCATCCAAATGAAACCAGTAGACATCTGTGAGATGTTCAGTGTGTCTCCTGCAGGATGGTGGGAAGGTTCTGGAGGAAGGGATTTCTCACAACAGCAGTTTGCTGGAGTGTGACATACGTCTGACTGATGTGGATCAGGAGAGCGAGTACGGCATCGCTCAGGCTCTGCGAGCCAATCAGAACCCAGCTGACCGCAAACAACACTACAGTCCCAAAGCTGAAATCTGATTGGAGCACTGTGCAGTGTTTATCCATTCATTAAAACATTTTAAATACACTGTTTTGATTTGTTGAATGTTTTTTGTAGTGTGTTTAAATATATGTTGTCCTGAAATGATATTTAAATATTTAAAGATGGTGTGTTCTTCACATAAGTGTTTAAAGACAATGGAAGCTGTGCAGTTCTGAATGTCTTTGTTTAAATACTGTGGTTTGGTCCAAAGCAGATCGTTCAAGCGAAACTTTCCTGAAATAATTATGAATTGAAATTTATTTTGCATAGCGGAATGAACCGAAACATCCCCTAACCAGCACCGATAATTAAAATAAAGCTAAATGAAGTGCTTGCTTGTGGTTAGTGGTCCCTCCATAAACATCAGACTCGTTTTCTGTGAATGAACTTCATAGTTTGAGTTTGTTTACTGAAGATATATCTTTACTGCTGGTGTATTCTGTTTGCATTTTTGTTGTTTTACAAGGAATTGTAAAACACTTTACAATTGTTTTGTAAATTGTGCTGCAGGTTCAGGTTGAAATTAAAGGACTTTCTAGAGCCTGTCAGATGAGTTGCTCACGGGTTGTTTGTTGGAAACTGTAGAGCAGAGAAACTTAAGTATCTGAGCAGATTACGTGTGTTTGGATCGGACCAGTAACGATGTGATTTTGACGCTCTCTGTGGAAAATCCCAGTGTGAACAATAACAGCGCCGAACTGGAGTCACGCTGACTCCGCCCGCCGCGCCGCTTCCTGCCGCCGCTCACTGTTACTGCCGCCGCTCGCTCCAGCCAGTTTCACTAACCAGCTGAGTTTGACTGCTAACTAGACCGATCAGCCTCGGAGGAAACAAGCGCTGCACTTTAAACACTCGCATCCGGAGTTTTGAGGGATGAGAAACAGAAGCGAATGTATCTGGTGTCATAATGTTACGGTGATCTTATATTTACACGCGTTCACATTGTTGCATTGACGGTGCGAATCAAAGGTCCCGATGGCTCGAAGCGGCGGAGAGAAAGAGCGCAAATCCGAACTGGACGAGAGTCGCGTCGACTCCGGAATCGACTCGTATAAATCGATTTCTGTCCCGGAGCGCTACGCGAGTCTGGAGACCCCCGAGGAGAAAGATAAAGTGGGCTGTCATACAGAAGAGCGAGCGGACTCTGCGTACGCCGACAGTCTGAGAGATCTGCTGGAAAAATGCGACATTTCTGAATGTGAAAACGCGACAGACTTTAAATACACAGAGGAGGAAGCGAATCTGTTAAGCAGTGTTACTGAAGATGGAGACACGTACGTCCAGCCTCCATTTATCCATCATTTTCTATATTCACTGTGTGAACGCAGTTTATGTCTAAATCTGAAGTATTTTAGGGTGTAATTCAGTGAAAAGGATGTCAGTGTGAACGCAGAGTGATTTATACTGAACACACATGCGGTATTGATTTCATGATCACTACACAACATTGTTGGAAGTTGCCATGTGGCACCCAGCAGGTTCAGTATCTGCAAAACACTCAGAACAAGTGAATTGATGTTTAGATGAATGAGGATCCTTCATTTACAACCTCAAAACAGTTTTAAAATCAGAAAGTGTCAATCTTTTCACATTTAATTGGTCAGAGCATTTAGTGTTCAGTGATAAAATCTCAGTGTTTGGGGATCAGTGTAAACTGCACATTGTACATTAAAGTGTTTTGTAGTGAGATGTTGTATGACGGACAAAATAAAGTCCAAATTAATATAACAGGAAACTACAGATATGAATCTGAAGAATCATTTTGTAATTGTGTGCATTTATTGTGTATTAGGACTCAAAAAAGTTGAGATTTTTTTTCCTGTCTAATTTCTGTAACAGGACAGAGATGTCAGCAGACCTAAAACTAGAGATCAAGGGATTAAAATGAAAAACAAGTTTTTATTCATTTAACAGCTTAGTTCAGGTTCCCTGAGTGACAGATTCTCATGCGACAGCTCTGTTTTGGGGTACAGTAGCAGGCTTTCTGTTTAACGCTACAGTCAATAAACAGACAGACGTCTACAAACTGGATCTGCAGTTTATGGCACAGAAGAAGGAAGCAGAAGTATAAGACCTGCAGTGGAAATCCCCTCATTGAGTTAGAAAACGTGTTTGTTGGCTTTTGTTTTAAATGAAAATTAAGAGCATGCAAATATATTTACAAAACATGTCCTGCAAACATGCTTTTACAAGCTGTGACCTTTACACCAAATCTTGGTTCAGACTGCAACGTATGTTCTACAACATACGCAAACATTCACACCACAGAAGTGGTCACAAACACAGTCTGGTTAAAGTTAGTTTGCTTTCTCTTCTCTATTGGTTTTGTCAGTCACATAAAAGGATGTTTCGAGAACATTTTGCATTTTGATTGGTCTTAGATTTTACTTTGGCCTGCTTTTGTTTCTGATGCAAGAAAAAAAATCTTTGACTTTCCCCCAAATGCCATCAGTGTAAAGAATTGAAACCAGTTGAAAAGTGGCAAAAAGCACCATAACATTTATATAATGTCTAGGGTTAGATGGGAATTATTGTTATATGGGAATTAGGGTTATAGGAAAATTATGGCACACAGATAAAGGTGAGTCATGTCGAGAAGGTGAATATGTTTATGCTAACATTTAAGCTAACAGAATTATTCCCTTTAATTCTCAAAATATTCCAGCTTGGAATATTTCCAAAATGCTCCAGCTTTGCAACCCTAATCAAGCCAAAACTGGTGCAACAGGATGTTAGAGCTGCGTATGGCTGGAATCTCTCATGAGTTCAGTAGTGCAGTGTAGAGATGTTTTCATTGTGCTCATTTCATTGACTGTCAACGTGTGACACTGAAGAAACACGTGTAGAGCAACAGCTGCTTTTGGTGAAACAGAAATGAATCATGTTTGTTTTAAAGTCAGGTTGATAACACCAAACATTACATACATATTTTACATTCTGAAACTACCATGTTATACCTGTTTCCTTCTGGCTTACAGTAAAAGCATAAGCCCAAGTTATTGCTGTTGGGTAGCCAGAAATTAGCCACCTGCGAGGAAACACGCAAGAGCACGGAAAAATAAGACGATTGATTTGAGTTCCATTCTCCATGAATCATTTACCGGATTTCAGTGACTCAGAAACAGCTGAAACTGTACTAAGTTAATTACTAGATTTGTATTTGGTTAGTGATCTAAAAACTCATGTTAGAGCAGAAGTGTTTTTATTATTACTCTTAGGTTTAAAAATAGTTTTGTCTTCCTTCTAATTTCAAGAATTTTAGCAACTGAATGGCTTCGTCTGAATTCTATTGTTGTGCACAGAAGTTCCAGTGTTGCTCAATGTCTGACAGCCTGTGAATCGTGTTGATGCTCTGCGTCTTTGTGTGAAATTTTTCTCAGTATTATTTAACCTTTTTCCACCACACATTTAGAAATGTGCTTTTTATAGCCTGTAGTGTCTTCACTGTTGCTTCAACGTTTAACCTGCAGCGCTTGTGTTTCTCTGCAGGATTCTTCATCTGGCCATAATCCACGAAGAGCAGAGCTTTGCTCATCAGCTGATAGACCTTTTCCCTCAAGAGCTGCTGGACATTCAGAACAACTTGTATCAGGTATTAGGTTTAAATCCTGCATCTGACTAAGTGTAAGTTTGGATTTATGAGCAAGTTGGGCAGAAATTTGTTGTGTGAATGAATCCTGTTAGGTCTAAAGAAACAGAAAAGTTTTTGAGGTAGATCTTGCATGAGTTTTGTGTTGAGTTTGGTTATTTTTGTTTCCTCTTTAAGGGAAACTCCCTCAGTGCACAACTGATGATGAGGGTTATAACACTCTCTTACTGGGCAGCGTGAAGCTGAGTTTCAGTTGTTCATCCGTGTTAACCAGCCAAGGGGCTTTTTGGAGACCCCGCCTACCCTCCCAGCCATTGCTACACATGATCATTTCTATTGTTAGAGAGGCTAAATGAAACTTGTTTCAACATTTATGAGTCTTTTGGAAAAGGGAAACTGTATCTCTGTGATTGACGTTTAGGGCTCCACAAACAAGGAACTGCTTAAAAATATCAGGAGATTTAAAATTGATAAAGATTTCCAGGCCTGAAAAAGTGAAGGTTTCAGACAGGGCTCAAATGAAGGAACTTGTAGGCCTTAGTTACATTATTTGTTTTGAGTTAAAAAATGACACTGATATATTTTAAGATGTCAGTGCACGTTGCTCTCAGTTACAAGTTTTAGTCTGAGACTAAAGTCCAGAGCAAAAATCTTATGGAAATAAAGTCCAAATATTCATTATATAAGTCATTAATATTTCAAGATAAAATATGCATTTTAAGCTTTAAAATATTTTGCTTGATGGAGAAATTTGCTGTGGAGCTGGTGAACACTGGTGTCATGTGAACACAATGGTTCTGTAAAGTGTAACGTTTTTAAATGTGGGTCATGAAAGTGCGGCACTTTGAGTAATTCTTGTGCTGCAGTTTTCCCAAAACCCACCAATCAAATAACACATGTCAGATTACTCACTCGTGTCTTTTTGACAGTCTGTGCATAACTCATGGTTTCAGTAAATGTTGCATCACCCCTCATCAAAAGACATTTTAGAAAAATGAGCTCTCCAAAGCCACGTCTCCTTCATCACATGAACCATCCCTTCAGAGCTCTCCAAAGCCACGCCTMCTTCATCACATGAACCATCCCTTCAGAGCTCTCCAAAGACACGCCTCCTGCACATGAACATACATAGTTTGACAGGCATGTAGGATGTCCCATTACTGCATTACAGACTAAATGCAATGATTGGACGATTGTTTTATGGTTCTACACAGAAGTTATATATTTATTTCAATATATTTATATCACTTATTCATTGCTATTGGGATGTGAAGGGACGTTTAGCCAGCATAATAAAAACTGTTTACGGAGGAAAAATCACCTACCCTGCCTTTAGTTCCAAACTGCAATGCTAATATTAAACCCTGCAAGTTGAAAATCAGATCTCAAGCACTGATGCTTGTAATTCTTTTTCGAGACTTTGGGACAGCCCCTGTGCTGCAGATAACCCCATCCGGTGACTGATGTCTTAGTTCACGTGTGCTCTGTAGTAAGTAAAGGGGACTCGCTGGTTGCTAATAACTGCTTTAACTAGTATGTGACTTTTGTAAAGTCATTGTGTCACATGGTAACTCTGTTCTGACGTCTACAGACTCCTCTTCACCTGGCCACCTTTCTGAATCAGCCTAGTGTTGTGAAAGAACTCATGGCCAAGGGGGTCTCGCTGGAGCTCCAGGACCAGGATGGAAACACGGCCCTTCACGTGGCATGTGAACACGGTCGCATAGATTGTGCCAATGAGATGATCCGTGACATCTCACCCGGGACACTCGCCCGTGTGCTGAAGACACAGAACTGGAGAGGTGACATACTGCAGGCTGTATAAACATATCATGCTTAGTGTTACACTTACAATTAAAAAAAAATGTTTTTATGCCAACAGTTTTAGAACATTTGCCAATGACATTTAATGGGGAAAAATGTTCTACTAACATTACTGCAACAATGTTTTGTGATAACTTTGAGAGAACATTTAGAGACTCATCCTGCACCATTTGTAACATGAATGATTCTTGAATGACCTGTTACTTTAAGGGCCCTAACTAGACAGCAGAAAATGACAATGAAGAAAATGTGATTGTGTTGGTTGTGGAAAGTTATCCGAACTTTTATGAACTGTTGCCATGGTGATTGTTTTTGTAAACATATGCAAAGTGAATCTTTGCATAAATCCTTCATTAAAATCTGTGAATTTTACAACATTTTACACAAGAATGTTTTTACAGTTTATGGTTGAAACTGATGTGAAGTCTGTGTTTTGAAGGTCTCTCGTGTCTCCACGTGGCCACACTGCACAAACATCATCGCCTCTTGTGGCTCTTAATAAAGAACGGTGTGGATCTGAACATAAAGGTGAGATATTTCTGCTTTCTGCAGTCACCGCGTAAACCTTCAGTGCTGTGACTGTCTCTCCTCATCCCGTCTCTCTGGTGTCATTCAGGAGGGCACGAGTGGGAAGTCGGCGTTGCACATGGCCGTCGAGCTCCACGATATGCATGCAGTGACCCTGCTGCTGAACAGAGGAGCTAACCTAGATGCCACCATGTTCAATGGATGCACTCCACTGCATTTGGCCGTGGGCCGACAGGACGCTTCTGCCGCCAACCTTCTGTGCCAGGCCGGAGCCGACAGGGCGATCCAAAACCTGGAAGATGAAACGGCCATGCATCTAGCAGTGAAACAGGGGTTGAGCAATGATGAGGTAAGAACTGTACAAAAGAAACACATACAGTGATGCTGATTACAATCTGAACAGTCTGTCTGACACTGTAAATGTCTGCAGCCTGTTTTACTTCAGTACGGGTGACTAAAAGAGTGTAAACAGATCATCTCTGTAAACTCATCTGATAACGTTTCTCCTTTTGTCTTGCAGTTCTTGGCTTTTTTTCCCTTCAATGATATTCAGATCATGGGCAGGACAGTCAAGAACTTTTAAACATGTAAAGCTGATTAAATTCTTCACAGCTGTGGGAGGAGTCTGTCTGTAATGTCACGTCATTGGTCAGTGAAGCCCAGTGGTCACAGTGTTTAATTTCTCAGCAGCTATGATTCAGTTCAGTCATATTTTCAGTGGCATTGCATGAAAACTGTTATCATCATGAAACAGACATTATGTGTTTTATATATATTCTGTTGAGCAATTGTCATGTAAATGGTAAACGAAATGCATTCTGATGTATAATTAGAAATATAGATGTTTTTGTAGCAACACTGTACTGTTGTGAGATGCTTTTTTGTAGAGTTGTTGTCCAGTAAACTGGTGTTACTGCTAATAAAATATTTGTTCAGTGTTTTCCTTCTGTTAAATAAATATGAACTGTGTGTGCAGATTAGGTATAAAACCATTTTAGTTTTTTAAAATGATCTGGAAACCATTTCATAAACGTTTGCCCAGCAGAACTGTGTTGTGTTGTATATTTCACAATCAGTTTAATGTAATAGTGGTCAACATGAGAGGGCAAATTTCACAAACAATTCGTGTCAGTTTATATAACAGAAAATAATATGTACACAAACCTTTTAAAATGAGTTTATTTGGAAATAACAACAACCACTTAAAATTACATAAGAAAGAGAAAAGGTTTATTATTCTTTGGCTTGTTTAGATGTCATCAGGAGGTTTTGGAGACATGAGTGCAGTAATAATTGTAGATGTTGACTGATGTTGATGATTTGCTCTGACAGATGTATCAATATATTGACTGATGTATCAGAAGAAATCAACACAGTCATTATATGACTGTGACAGAGAAATAAACACACTGGAATTCCTGATAAATGTGTTATGAAAACTACACAGAAACTCACTTTCTATCGTCACATATATAATATTCTATAATCTGTTTGTAGAAACCATGTGTTTATTTTCTTTTTGTGTTTCTAAATATAAATGTCGGTTTTCTTCCTGTAGATGTATTCTATAATAACTATTTAGTTGTGTTGTTTAAAGTTTGATAAACTTTTACAGTATTTTAAAACCTTCTACAATATGAAACCACACTTTTGTCCCCAGTTTAAAAAATAAGTTTACATTTTATGCCACAATGTTTTACACAGTGTTTTATTATAAAATCAATAAAAGTTCAAGTTTATTTACACATTTAAATATATATATAAATGTATATTTAAATTATTTTTATTTCTATACAAACACAGAGACACGCAACAAAGGTCGTCTGAAACCTTTCAAAATAAAAGTCCCTCACACAGACCAGATGAATTAATTTCCCCGCCCACGAAACAGCGAGATTTTATCGTCAGATCTCAACAACACAACACAATCTTGTGCAAATACACAATCCAAATATTTAACTAAACACTGCGACATTACAGCCGTGTGAAGCTACACGGATGTGTGACGGTGTGTCGCCTGAGAACCGGAAGCGCTGTGTGAACACGTCAGTGAGGGTGACGTCATGAGCGGAGCGCTGCATCTGTGCGGATGCTGATCGATTGAGTCTCTCGTTCGGGTTTATCGACACATGATCGGCGCTGGATGTGCTTTCAAAGAGTCGCTCAGTCGCTGTTTTAGGGAGTTTTGACCGGACGAGACGGCAGCAGCTGGAAAATGCCTCTGTTTCCATGGAGGTACTGAAACATGATGCTGAAACATCAGAGTAACATTACAGTAACATTTAAATGTACAATTCAGACATCACGGTCACATTGAAATATAACATATCAAACATTACGTCGTGCATTTTAACATAACATTTCAAACGTTATAGTTTCAGCACCATGCGGAACGTCAGGAATTTAAAGCTGATCTGTATATTTTAAAATGGTTTAGTTTCAGTTTGGCAAGTACAGCTGGTTTAGACTAACCTGTTGTCATGTTTAAGAAGTGATTTTGAGTTATCTTCTATAATAACACAATACAGCCTCAGTCAGTGTGTTTTAAGCAATCCTGTGATGTTTGTAATTATAATTGTGTGTTTGTTTAAGATCAGAGCTTGACAAACACTTTTACACAAACCAACAAGTGTCACTAAAATGAGTTTATACTCAGTACTGGTCTTAATAAACACTGAACTAGTTTGTGGAGGTGTCAGGGAGAGTTTGTGGCTGTGAGCTGACACCGCTGCAGTCGGACCGGCCTGAACTCTGGACACAAAGAGGTTCTGTTAGAATCAGACCTGCTGAATTCCAAGAATTCCCACGACACACAAGACGGTTTTGTGACGAGAGCACAAAACTGCTCTTTAGCAGGAAACACTGCAATCCTGAAAGCCCGGGAAACAGTTTGACAAGCTCAGTGTTTTGTTCTCACTGGATTTTATTTCATTTCTGTGTCATTTTTATTAATTATAAAGATACGACATAAAGGGGAAGAGTTTTTGGAAGTGAAGGTAATAAAAGCCATAATCCTTTTGTAAACTTTCCAGTTTGAGTTTGAGTTTACAGCATTGTTGGACATTGTTAAGGTGGGGTGGCTTAGAAATGTGATATTTACACATACAAGT
>JAZGTK010013797.1:0-14108 GCA_036877625.1 Ambastaia sidthimunki | reverse complement strand
TTTTCTTAATGTCATTATCAGGAATTATATGTTCCTTGCTGCTGTTGATAGGCTTGACCCCATAATTACTGCTTGCATGTATATTTATTCTTAGTTTTCTTTGTTAATGGTCGTAACTTCTGAACTGTAAGTCATAGAAACAAAATATTTTTTTCCTTTGATACCTTCCCTCATGCCGATTCCAAAGCACCAATAGTCATTTTCAATTTTCATTAAACATTTTTCTGCCATTTTGAATTTTTCAATTTTTTCTCCTAGGGCTTTTGTCCAATTTGCACAAGATTTAGTATGTATCACCCAGTGACACCTTTAACAAAAAGTTATCAAAATCTTTTTGATAGACCCAGCCATTCTTAAATAATGTGCAAATGAATTAAACAAAGATCTCGCAAAAACGGACATGAGGTTGTTTTATTGACACCAAACTTTGACACCAAACTTTGTATATGTCATAATCGCAGTTAAAGAAAATTTCCCAATTAAAGAAAATTAAAGACTTTGCAAGTCTGAGTCAAACGAGGCCACCCACTTGTCTCTACGATATCTACGATAGCCAAGATAATAATAACATGGAGTAATCACATAAGTTATTGGATATTTTAAAAAAGACAGAATATTTGAAATGTTCCCGTTCCCCCATTCCAATTAACGTAAATATACCGATAATCGCACAACTGACACCACATTATTATTAGCGATATCGCATCGTTGAACGCATTTTAATCATCCTCCTCACGTGTAATTACAGCGATGGCTGAGGAAAATACGTTCAGAAATCAATAGGCTCTAGCAAGCACGCGCTGCTGCCTCTTCACACACTCGCGCGAGCGCGCACATTATCAAGCGCTCACACACACCGTCTCTCTTGTTTTCTTCCCCAGCGCTGCATGTGAGGCGTCAGCATCAACGCCGCATCCCGCAGACACAACCTGCAGCCGCACGTTTTACCATTGCGTTTAAAAGAAAACCTAGATAGCGCGATTTTTGTCACCAAACGTTGCGGTGACGAAATTCCTCATCGTGTTATCACCTTTCAGGAGACTGAAGGCCACTCATGCCAATCTCGCATCGCACACAACGTCTTTGCGCTTTCCACGGCAGAGCCGTCTTATTCCGCGACGCTACAATACTTTAAGACAATTCAAGACATTTGTGTATTTTAACACACCGCATCACGCTTGCAATGATCGTAAGGGTTCGTAGAATGAATCGATGGGGATTGTGCGGGGTCTTATTTGGACTGTTGAGGCTCAGCTTTGCTTGTCCTGTATCATGTTCTTGTAATTTATCGAGGGTCTCATGTACTGATCAAGAACCAGGGATCGAGGATTTCCCCGTCTTGGTGCCGGAGTCTGACATGGAAAACATCACAGATATGTAAGTGGGGTGTTACGGTGGGAAATAAACCACGAGACGTGTAATACAGCTTTACTTATGAGAGGAATATACAGTAAGCATGTGTTTGCATTTGTTTGTGTAGTAAGTAACAGTTATCAGTTTATCAATGGCCATTTCGTTGTAAAGTCTAGTGCTCGGTTAAGTTTTTAGCATGTACAATTGGGCACTGCTATTGGATGACATCCATAATTTTTGCAACTCATTCACTGTTATGCTTGTATGGATATTGATGTAATAATTGTAACAAATATGTAACAAATATATGTGCGCTTCTGACAGCTAACAACACCATACAAGCTGGTACAATAGACGCGCAACAGACAATATGTCTTGTGTTCGTGCGTGTTTTGTACCGCGCATGTGTTTTAGTGAGTGGACGAGAGCGGCTTTAAGGGGTGGGGGCCACGGTAAAAGTAAAGGACCACTATACCTTTTTTCAAAAATGGCCATTCATGGCATCGTTTAGTGGGGCTGCTGACTCACCCCGGCGGACTTTCTTTCCCAGAAAAAGACAACAATATCGGGTTACACAAGTAAAATTAATAAATTGCCCACATAACGCACTTAGATAAAGATCGGTGCAGATAGCGTCCGGTTCATAGAAGACTATCACTGAAGATCTAATCTACTCGAGTGCTTGCATTAGACAGCACTGAAACCCTAGTCGACTTGACAGACCATCAAATGTTTCAAATGGCTTAGGGTTGGGAAGAAAATGCGTCTAGGCCAGAAAGAAATAATACATCAGTGCAAAAATGGTTTAAAATTAAATCAGCGCGTATTTAAGAAGTAGTTAACATACTCTATTGTTGTGTATGGGTTAGTTGGTAAGCAGTCTAACATGTCGGCAGAGCAATAGCATCAGCGCTTACGCAAATATGTCACTCCGTTTCCATGAAAACGGCTCACTGGACCACTCAAGGCATGTGCTTGGCATAGTGAAATCAGGCTCGTTTATGCACATCTCCGTTTGCCTGTTCATATGGCAATGTTTTGGTAAGGGAAATGCAAAAGTACAGAGTGGTTATTTTAGCTGGCATGAAAAATCATTATTACTGATTCTGCTTTACAATGTAAGGAAAACACAATCTTTCATGTCTGAGCATGCAACTCAGCTCCTAGTCCAAGCACTGGTAATATCAAGGCTGGACTAGTGCAATGCCCTATTGGCTGGCCTTTCAGCCAATGGAACCAAACCCCTGAAAATGATCCAGGAAGCTGCAGCACGCCTGGACTTCAATCAGCCGAAGAGGGCCCATGTGACAACCCCCCTGATCTAGGAGCTGCCCGCATTAAATTTAAATCTCTGACCCTGGCCTTCAGGACAGTCACTGGTACTTAACCCTCCTACCTCAACTCACTCCTTCAGAAATACATCCTCTTCCACCAGCTATGTTCTGTAAACTAGTGCTGCCTGATTGTTTTCTCACAACAATGTACCAGATCACTCTCTAAGACATTCACCTATTCTGTTCTTTCACCTATTCTGTTCTTTTCTGATCTGCCAGGACCATCACAACCTTCCAGAAACAACTTAAAACACCTGTTTCGCAGAGACCTGATTAATCCCTAATGCTCTGATGTTCAATCTCATTTTACAAACGTAAAAAAAGTCTTCTACTGTTCTACTGATCATCCTGTCCCTAGCATCAGAACTATTTCCATTTCCGTTTAAATGTAGCTTTGTAGATTAGGCTTGTTGGTTCTTTGGGCAAAATGTTAAATGCTCTCTGTCTGTGTAACTTGCTTTGGATACAATTGTCTGCTAAATGAATACATGTAAATTATATTAGATAATATTGATATTCTATTTTATTGCCTGTATCCTATTAATATCGTACAATTTTTGTTTTTGCACTAAAAACATAGACTCAATTATTTGATAGAACTGATTCTCAGAAAAAATCTACTGAAACTTACTGCAGTAACTATAGAGTACCAAAGTGTACCATTGTATAACTGAATATTTTACTGTAACACTGTAAAACAATATTTTACAAAAAAGTGCCTTGATTATTATTTGGTAAGTATAATTAAATCTAAATTGTTTGTTCTCAGATAATATTGCTGAAGTTAACTACACTAAACAGATTTCTAAATCAGTAATCTAAAAAACCAAAACCCTGAAAAAAAGAATTGGTAGTAAAATAGAATGTTTTTGGTATCTGTACTAAAAAGTTTGGTATCTTTTGATATCTGTACCAAATGTCTACCATCTTCTTTAACACGTACTATACTAATAAAGTTTATGCTGTTACCCTGTGATACTTTCCATGTACCATTGTACTGTAACAGAACATTTTGTAAGGGCATCATGTTTTCTTTCCACAGATATATCACAAACCAGAAAAGACTATTTACAATCAACGAGGACCATATGAAGTTCTACTTGAATCTCAGGAATTTGTAAGCATGGTATTTGTAGGGTCATATAAAATGTTAATGACACTTTATAACAGCAAGGCTTATGTGAGCATATGTAAACATTTATTCACACAGAACAGTGACCAATACTCACCTGACATCTGTATCTACAATGGCGTTCTTCAACAACTCCAAACTTCAGTATCTGTAAGTTGCTTTTTCATTTAACATTGGAATTCAATTATTTCAACTAGTTAAGAACTGTGAGTTTTGCTTTCTTTCTTTTATTTATTAATTCTTGTCTTTTCTGTTCTGATTTGTAGGAATCTCAGAGACAATAACTTGTCGACACTCTCATGGACCTCAATTCGCCATTCAAACTTGTCAACTTTGTAAGATCTTTTTTTAAAAATAAAACAAGAACTTCATTCATGTACAGTGCACTGTTTAGAATATGAGCATCTTTCCTTACCTTTAACTTTGTTTGCATTTTCTTCAGGTTGCTGTCTGGAAACCCTTTGCAATGTGCATGTGAGAACATCTGGATTAAAGCGTGGTTGGATGACAGTGAGAGAGAGGGGATGCAGTGTCTACAAGAGGGAGGACGAGCTAAAGCCCTGTCTAGACTCACTCTGCCTTCATGCGGTAATTCAGATTACAACCAAGTGAAGTTCAGTGTGCATGTAAATTGCACAGTGTATTGGAAACAATGGTTTTTTGTAAGTTAAGGCAAACATGTAATCAGATATAGTAACATAAGCATATTTGGCGTGCTGAATTTGGCCTCAATTCAAAGCCAGCCTAGGTAAGGCAATGGGGTGGTGGAGGAAAGCTGCAAAATTGTCATAGGACAAAGGTGAGGGATGACTACATCTATGGGCCGCTTTTTGCTGATTAGTTAGTTAGAAATTAGTTAGATGAACTGAGTGTGCTTCTTAACTTAATTTAAATATGCTTGTAACATTTTTGGTAAGAAATTAACAAAAAGCAGTTATTAAGGTCATACATAACATATCAGTGTTCAAAACGGTCTCCTTACTGTACCCCGATTTGCAACTGTACTTTATAATAATGATTTTTTCATTTGAGCTGCCAGATCCGATTTTGCGGGAAATGTTAGTTTGACTTGTGGCTACGTCACGTCTGAAAACAAAGAGGATCAGGCTACTAAATCACATTTGTGGGTGCTGGAAGGGTGGAGTGCTTGTAGCTAGTTCTTACAGCAGTTTAGAATTAAACTTGTCACAGACATTAAGAAAATAACTCTTTAAAAGATTACAGCTTTAAAAAAATAATTTTAAATCTTAAAAGCAGAAATGTAAATAAAGACTTTTAGACAAATCTTTATGCTGGCTTGAGGAAGCCAACAGCTGTTTAAACTTGTTATGTTGGCTTGACATGCAATTGTTATTGTAGTTAAGCGTACTACGTTGATTGAATGATTGTGTCAGTATACAAATATGAAATAGCAATCGTGAAACATGCTGATTTACGAGTCCGTAGATGGAGGAACAGGTTGTTGCAGAAATAACACAACTACCTGTTTTACCTGTAAGTAAAAATATATCAAAAAACGTTCTGTCAAAGATTTTTTAAAAGTACCTGGAGATTGCAGAAATATGTTATCACACAAGGAAATGTAAAAATAATAATAGTAATAAATGCACCACAATCTCCATTTTGTTTACATCTGATTCCCCATGAAATCACGTGAGGTCCTCCCTCTGGCACGATACTCTTAATATTATAGCATGTGTAAGAGAGAATAAAATCTGTCGAGATTCTCTTTGTGTGTGCTGCAAACAGATTTCATAATCAGTCACATAATCATTTTAAGTCAGCGTTGTTTCACCCCAGCTTTAGATACTTGGGGGTGGTCTTATATCACACAGCTTAGTGAGCAGCAGCAAATAGTGACATTTTAACCTCATGGCCCCAGCAACCAGTTACAGTACCCTAACAACCAACATGAATTAGTCAGACACACATCTGTCTATTAGTTTTACGTTATTAACTGTCTAGGTACAATCTAGCAACCATTTGTGGTACTCTAGCAACCATGTAATGAAATGACTAAGCCATATCTCAGCATTGGAATATTGTAGAGGCATGTGTTTGGGCTTGTTTGACTCAGGAGTAAATGTAGTTTACTAAATGTTATTGTAGTAAACAAAGGTTAGTTCAACTTCTGTCTTTCAGAGTCTCCAGTTGTTCAGGTTGACCCTACCATTGTCAATCAAATGGCAGGAAGTGATGCTACTGTGGTGTGCAGTGTGTCCGGATCCCCATCCCCTGAGCTTTCCTGGAGCTTAAATTCAAGCGATCACCCACTTCTCACAACCAGCTATGAGGTAATGCCCCGCCTTTGAAGTGTAAGGGTAGATACTAGTATACTACTATTGCTATTTCTGTTGTATACAGTATGTTTATTGTGCACAGCCGCAGTTTGTTTAAGTTTTAACACTGGAATCCTGAGTGTTCTATTTGCCAACATTTCCAGATAAATTAGCTATAAATTATTCAGATGAAATTACAGCCACTATTTTAATAATTTCTTAAAAATACTAAGTAACCCCATTTATTCAGATGCATACTATTTCACTTAGTATTTTCAGAAATAGTAGGCAGTGTACAGTGTATACCAGTGATTCTCAACCACAGGATGAAATATCTAGGGACTGTATTTCACTTTACTTTTTCGAAAAGGTTCATTAAGTCCATTAAGTGGTAAAAAGTTTCAATGAAACACTCATTAATGGGAGAAGCTACTTGGTCAGTCTGTTTTACACACATTATTGAGTTTTCATTTCTTGTTTAAGAGTGATTCATTGCAATAACTGCTACAACATTGTGATTTTAAGTTTGATTACTTAATACTTAAGATTAATTAATACTTAAGATTAATTAATACTTAAGATTTTTCATTCACGTAAGTATTATAACAACAGCTAAATAAACAATGCAAGGGATGTAAATGAGGAAAATTCTAGGAGTGTCCCAAAAACCTTTATATGCATGGAATGTCTTCAGGATCTTGCTTATTAAAAAATTCAAGCCTCTGTTATCCATGAAATAAGCGTACATCTGCCGTGACATGAAATGGTTTCCATGGAAGAAATCAATTCAACTTCTAGGTGTCCCAGTGTTGTTCTGATATTTTATTATCATGGAACATTCCTCGTTGATTTGGGGACCGGAAATAAATACTGTAAAATCTGTGTTTAGTGCTTAAAACTGTAGGCCTTTACAAATCTAAATCCATCTTAACATCTCTACTCAAAGGACACTTAAACACTTAATCTTTATGGCATATTGTAATAGGCTTTTAAATGTCTCAGTTGAACACAGCGCTGAAACCACAGATACTTGACACTAACCCTTAAAAGCATTGCTTCTGTTAATATTTAAAATGCTCTCTGTAATACTTACATTGAAAGAGCCTTCATCTTCAGAGCCTTCATCTATAGTGAAAATGACAGTCTGCATGACAGATTAAATACATTGAGGCTATGAATAAGAACATGGATTATTTAGCAGCAGTTAATGAAGTTTTGTTTGACAGTCATTTTGTGGTAGTGTATTTAAATGAAGACATCTTATTAATTTTAAATGTATATTTAGATCTATTTGTTTTCCAGTTAAATTCACCTATGAATAAAAGCCTAACACATAATACTGATTAATATATATAACATTATCTTTATATAACAATAATTAGGCCATTATTAATTAGATAACTATATAATGAAAGACTATGTTGTAAATATAATAGCTACTGTAAAGGGTGTTGTCAGGCACACTAACTAGTGAAATCTACCTTATACTGTTACTTTTTCACAATATAACATGGGCTAGAGTGCCTTATTGCTTTTATAAACCTGTAACTACGTGATAAAAATGGTAAGGACACAAATTTTCAAAAGACAAAAGATTTTTAAAAGGCTAATTAAATTCTTTTAAAGTCTTTTTGCTAAAATATTGTCTCTGATTTTGCTATCCCCTGACATTGCTAACCATCCGTACCACTGAACAGCCTGAGCAGATCTAATAGTGCAGCACCAATCCATTTGTGGTTTGTGCTGCATTTCCTGAGATGCAAAATCAGTAAATTTTGCAAGTAAACCTATTTGCTTTCAAGTGTTTCTACTGTCTTGTTCAGCTGGACTGGGCAGCGCAGTCCCACTTTTGTTGGTCTCCCTTAAAGAGCTTATAAACAACTAAATTAGACGTAACTACAAAAATAGATTGCTGCAGGAAACATTTTTATGCAGATGTGATTCACTTTAACATGATTAAAATAAGTAATATCATGTCAAACATACTAAACTTCTTTTTTTCTGTCTTGATGAGTCAATGTTTACATTTCCATGTGCCAATGGCAGCTTGTGTATCTTAAGATCACAAACCCCTGAGATAAATAGTAGGCAATCTTCTGTTTGGTAACTAAATTAACCAATCAGATCAGATACTGATTTTATTATCTGTTCTTCTTACAGATTACCAAAATAGACTCTGAGTCTGTGTTGACTCTAAGTGGACTTTCACCCAGTGATAATGGCAGAGAGCTAACTTGTAGCGCAGAGAACATTGTGGGCCAAAGAGAGGCTTCAGTCCTTCTCAATATTCTTTGTAAGTAATCAGTTTATGTATGATTTGTAAACCAAATAGGTAATGTCATACATTTTTGTATCATTTTGTTTTTTAATTTTGGCATCCTATGAAATAACAAAACAAAAGTAAACCTGTTGTTTATTGTATTATCAAAAATGTAATATCAAAACTGCTCACGGTAATACCGTGATTAACTACACAAGTTAGTCAGTAACATTTACAATAAGGTTCTATGCATTAACATTAGTTAATGAATTAGCTAATATAAACTAACAATCAACAGTATATTATTGTGCCATTTATTAACCTTTGTTAATGATAGTTCCATGTTAGTTAACACAAATACATTTGGTCATTGTTTATTCATGTTAGTTATTTACAATGTATTGGTAAATGTTGAAATTAACATTAAGATGAGACAAGTATTGTTAATTGTTAGTTCATGTTAACTAAGGTAGCTAACTAATGTTAACAGATGAAACCTTGTTGTAAAGTATTACCAATTCATTTTGTGAACTGGTAAATCTATTTGTGGTTTGTGCAATGGCACCAATTTTGACGCTACTTAAAAATTGACACACATACCAACCAGGTCTTAGTCTTTGTTAAAATGTATTTAACCATTTTGCTTTTGGTTATACATTGTATGTTTCTTTACATTGTTTAGTAATATTACAGTAAGCCTCTCCATTGTTATCATCCTCTTGCATTTCTCAACCTAGTCCCCTCTATACTGCCCTTCCGCATCATGTGCTGTCTTTTCTTTTTCGTCAGACTACAGCAAATTTTTCCACGTTCCTCTTGTTTATTCCTTTGATACTTCCTGTGATCATACTTCCTCTACTCCTCCTCTCTGCCCTTGTTTCTTCTTCCTGGGTCAGTTCCCCCTTCTATAGTGCAGTTGTGCCAGCCTGAAAGAAACCAAGACTGGTGCATCCCTTTCACTGTGATGGGCAACCCAAAGCCTGAGCTGCGCTGGTACCACGAGGGAAAGCTGCTGGAAGAGCAGCAGTACATCCGGACTGAGATCCATGACATCACAGATACGGAGTATCATGGCTGTCTGCAGCTCGACATTCCCACTCACATCCATAATGGCATTTACACGTTGGTGGCCAGTAACGAATTTGGCGAGGCCAGTGGGAACGTCTCTGCACACTTTATGCTCATGCCTAATGTGGACCACTCAGGGACAGGTGGGCTTGGACTTTCTGGTACAAATATACTAGTGATGTCAAACCCTGCTCCTAGAGGTCACTGTTGTGGGCTTCAACACACTTGTTTGTAATTTTCAGATAATCCTGAAGACATTAGCTGTGTCTTAATTCAGAAGCTTTTTGAAATTGTGGCCTTCAAAGTTCACAAAGATTGGAAAACAAAGGATTCCTTTTTTGCGTCACCAGTAGTTCCCACCAACCGCTCCTGTTGCCTAGTGACAGCAACCATCAGGACACAGCAGAGACATTTCTGACACTTTTTAAAACAAAGATGGAGCAAGAAATTTTATATTAGATAATGTGATTCATTTCTGTAGATTAAACAACCTAATAGTGTATCAGATTAACCAACCTTATAGTGGTTGAATTATGCGTTTTCCCTTTTTCAACTTTTGTTATTGTGTAACAAAACTGTTTGCGCATAAACAGTTCCTGTTTGAACATAAAAACATTTTGCAAAGTTACATAGTTGTAAGTTCAATGCAAAGGGACTTACTCTCTTTAACAGAAATTGCTTTTTAGAAACTACAACGAATGGCTCTACAGCATGCTTCTTCTGGGTTTTTGACATTACAAATTAATTTGAACCAATCAAAACTCTTTCCGTATTTTGAAAAGAGGGGCTTCATAGAACCACAAACTCAACAGCCATGAACTCTTTTTGACAGACTGGGAAGAGAGTTGCAGCAATAAGGTAAAATATGTGAATAATAATGTTTGAACAATGAAGCATAAACACCAATTTTAGTGCATCCCAAAAACAAAATCAAGACTTGGGATAGGCTGGCTGTAAAAAAAAACCCTGGTTCTATCCTTTGAGTCCCAGGAAAGAAGGACGCATTTCAAGGGTGCATCAAAAAGGGACAGTCTTTGTTGCTCCGCTGTGACACATTCAGTCTTGGAATGCCGCCTTTAAAGGCTGCAACCTCTGAATTAGGATACAGCTTTTATGTAGCTTAATCAGATGTGTCTGATGAGGGGTGGAGCCAAACTCTGTGAGATGGTGGCCCTCCAGCAGCAGGATTCTATACTACTTGTGTTGATTTGTATTGTTTTAATTTTTTATAAATAATGCAGCCTACTAAGATTGCATTTTTGCACAATATTGAACTTTATTATGTTTTTGTTTCCACAGAGGGAATTTTCTACTATGGTATGTTATGTGATACAGTATTTTGTTAATTTTTAATTAATTTTTTAATTTTTAATATCACAATTGTCGTATTTTGTTAAAAGGCAAGAATACAATGTTAATAATTAATCAAATTCTCTGTCCATTTCTCTGCTGTGACTGATACAACATTGTGTTTTTATACAGATACAACATTTAGTCCAGGTAAGTTAATGTTTCTGTTGAATTCTACTGTTGATTTATTCAGGTTTTGATCACTTTTAAAGTACAGTTTTTCTGTCTTTTTCAGACACCCCGCCAATAGAGGACAAAGTTGTGGTATGTGTTTTAGAGACAAGAAGTTACTTAAAGGAATGTTCAGTAGAACTAAAGCTCTCTCAGCACCAATTGTGGCATGTTGTCAATTTATAAAAATCAAACCAAAATAATGTTAGCAAAAAGCAAGCACTTATGATGAAAGTCTATGGGCCCTAATTCCAGAGACTTGTAGATTTGTAGACCAGTGATTTGTAAAATCTGAGTAAATATTATTTCATGATTTGAGCTGCAAAGTTAAGTAAGTTATCCTTTTAGGGGTGGGATGAATTTTAGAACAAGACTTTGTAAAACAAATCATTTCATAAGTGGCTTTTTGATACAGTGTCAGTGTATTGAATTAAAAACATTTACCCATCCAATAGTTAATTGCATGATTATGATCTTATTAAGAGGAAATTAACTAGCTGGTTTGTGTGTGTTTGTGTTTTCTGTTTTAGGTGTATATAGTGGTAGGAATAGCTGGGGTTGCTTTAACTGGATGCATCCTTATGTTAGTTTTTCTTAAGTATGGCAGAAACTCCAAATTTGGTATAAAGGGTAAGTGCATCATGTAAATTTTATCATTTGTCTTCACTTTCACTACGGACTGCTTGTTTTTTAAAAATTAATTAATACTGCACCGTGAATGCTTTCCGGCGAATGAGGAGTCTCAGTCATAGCGCCACCAACTGACAGAAGGAAGTGTGTCACTTGAGATTTACAGCATTTAAAAAAGTTTCCTGAAATTTACAACAGCATTTAAAAGAGTTTCCCGAAATGTACCATTCAAAAGTCTATTCAAACTTCGTCACAGTAAAGGAGAGATATTGAAGTGCTAAATTGTGAATGGATTGATGGATTAATTTTTTGGCAATGAGTAGACCAGGAAGTGTCTCATGTCTTTTGCATGTATTGAGTGATTTACATCAAACTTGGTAAATATGTTTGGTGTTGTGGGCTAATCACAATGATGTGGCTATTGTGAGTCACAGTTATAGTTCCACCTACTGGCAGCAGGAATTATATCACTTACATTACAATTACTTAGAACAGACTTCAAAGTATTGCTCGATTGTAAATGCATGTGGCAACTATGCATTGTTTTCTGAGAATAACCAGGGTGATGTCATCGCTGCTTGCAGCTATATTATTAGCTACACCTGCTAAACAAATTCATTACACTTGTTTTCTCTTTCTCTCTAATAATGCACTTGTTAAACACATGACTATGTGTATTTTATTAGTACTGTAATTCAATGCAATTTGTATTGACTGTTGTATTGTCTGGGATATTTTCTTCTCTCCATCAGGATCCTCATCTGTCATCAGTAATGACGACGACTCAGCCAGTCCACTCCACCATGTTTCCAACGGCAACAACACACCATCGTCCTCAGAGATGGGTCCGGATGCAGTTATTATCGGAATGACAAAGATCCCAGTCATTGAGAACCCGCAGTACTTCCGCAACTCCAGCAGCTTGCTGAAATCTGACACTTGTGAGTTGCCATTGTGTGCTGGGCCATCAGCGACCCTATTTCATCATTTAAAACAGATTCCAACCCTAGGTTGCCACTAGTCAGTTGTCATAGTAACCTTTCCTTTTATCTCCATGGCGATAATATCAGGGGCTGCTGACACTGTGTAACTTAATCATTGTTGAAATGTTGTTTTTGGAAATGTTCCTAAATTTAAATTTAGCAGCACAACTTGTCCCACATTTTTGTACTATGGACATGATACCTCTGAGGTGCCCAAACATATGACATTCTCCTGGCAGATTAAAATATAGGCCAAAAGTCTCTTAAAAATAGACTTAAATTGATGGAGAAACCCAAGCTCTATCTAGGGACCAGACAATGTGGAAATGACAGAGGGTTGGGGGTGGCTTTTGACTTTGGTCAGTGAGCAACCACCTAGAGCACCTTAGCAACCACCCAGCAACATGCAGAATACATTAGCAATTGCATTGCGAAGCCCTGGCATCCTGTCATAACATAATAACATCATGGCAAGTACCACTCAAGCTATATTTAGGGACCAGAAGATGACAGAGAGTTGGGGGATGGCTTTTGACTTCGAGCATATATCCAGAGCTCCACCAACAACATTTAAAATATGTTTGTAATCACTTGGCAATGCCCTGGCAGCTAGCCAAAACACACTAGTATCATGACAAGTACCAATCACATATTCCTCAGGAAATGTAAAGATCTGGTTTTGACTGTGAGTGTTCCTTGTTTTGCAGTTGTCCAGCACATAAAGCGCCACAACATTTTGCTAAAAAGGGAACTTGGAGAGGGGGCTTTTGGGAAAGTGTTTTTGGCTGAATGCTACAACTTATCACCCGACCAAGAAAAGATTTTGGTGGCTGTTAAGGTATGGTATTATTACAGAACAAAATGTTGACTAAAACACTGATTAAATGACAATGTGTTGGAACCAGAGCATAGTGTGTAGTATGTGCTTCTTTTTTTGCAAAACAATGCAAAACAGAACTGAACAGAAGTAAAAAAGATTATGAATGTAGATTCATCTTTTGTTTAAGTGATGAGTGTCTACAGAATGAAGTTTTAGATAAAGCACACATAAGATATTCTATTCTATATGATTTATATCTCATAGACGCTTAAAGAAGCCAGTGAAAGCGGGCGAGCAGATTTCCACAGAGAGGCGGAGCTCCTAACCAACCTGCAGCATGAGCACATTGTTAAGTTTTATGGAGTGTGTGTGGAGAGTGACCCCCTCATCATGGTGTTTGAGTACATGAAGCATGGAGACCTCAACAAGTTTCTCAGGTTTGCAAAAGAGATTTATTATACCCACACTATGAATACAATTAAACGTACAGAATCTGTGTCGGGCTCATGATTAGCACTTTCTCTTCTGGATTGGCCGCCGCAGGGTAAAACTTTTTCCAGGAACAACAATAGCCAGCAAGAGTCTAACAACAATATTTAAGAACAATGTCTTTGTTTAAATAATGTACAGTCTTATGCAAAAGTTTAGGCACCCCTTGATAAATAACAGATTTTGGTGATTTTTTAATTGAAAAGATGTTAACACAGTCTCACTTGGAAATGGAAAAA
>JAZGTK010013796.1:0-14108 GCA_036877625.1 Ambastaia sidthimunki | reverse complement strand
AACTATGGTTTTCTTACAGTAAAAGTGTTGTAACTATGTTTCCTATGATGGATTGATTACAATTTGTATAACCACAGTTGTACTACAAATATCATGGTTTGGTTAAACAATGGTTTCTATAGCAAAACCATGGATAATTTGTGGTTACCATGGTTTACCTATTGCATATTAACCAGGGTTTTTGGTTTTATTTGTAGTAAAATCATGGTTCATTTTTATGAGGGATATTTTATAGTACACACAGTGTAACTTGTACTATGCAAGCACTGATGCTTTTGTAATAAAATTCCAAGCAGCCCAGTTGTTGCTCATAGCAGATGTAAAACAGCCCCCAGTTGGCCGTAGTGGGGCACATGGCCAGAGGTGGCAGTCATGAGGCAGTCAGCTATGAGGGTCACCTTGATGACACGGTTATTGTCATAGCGTGGTTCCTCTGTCCTCCGTCCTGCTCTGCGTTGAGCTGGCACAGATCAGCAGCACGTGACTTGGATTAGTGGACAGCCCCCGTCTGCCTGCTCTTTCTCACCCTGTGAGGCTAATGTGAGGGACCGCAGCAGATGTGCTGAGCTGCTCGGCTGTAGCGCGTTAAACCGCTGCCCCGGGTCACCAATGTGTTGCGTATTAAATGTAATTTGGAGGCAAAATTAGTCGTAGGCTGGCTTTAAGAAGTCCCGGGTGGATTAGAATAATAGTTTGAAATAGTTAAAGAAAGAGAGGGAGGTAGCTGGCCCCTAGCATGACCTAACAGGAAGTGGAGCCTTTTGTGACCTTTTGTAAATTGGTTGTGCGCTTGTCTTTTTTAACAGGCTTGTGTAGTGCTCAGTGCTGATATGTAGAGAGCAGTGTGGTTATAGTATTGATGATAAATATATGATTTAATACAATGTATAGATTTTCCTGTATAGCTCAGTTGGTAGAAGATTGTGTTAGTGATGTATAGCTCAGTAGAGCATTGTGTTAGAAGCGCAAAGGTTGTGGGTTAGATTCCCAGGGAACACTGATATAAGTAAATATATAGCTTGAATGCAGCTTTGGATTAAATGCATATGTATGCAAATGTAAATTTCTGTCATAATGCATAAATGTATATAATGCAATCATGTATCTAAATGTATCTAAATCTAATTGTGATAATTTCATAATAGTCAAACACTGGTTGATTAATCTACCTGGTTTGCTTGACAACAGCATGCAGTGACAAACATCACTTGACACACATGAGAAGTTTAAATATATGGAAAAAGTAAATGTATGTTGCATGTATTGTTTGGTGAGGGGAGAATGTATTGCGAGTGGCTGCTGAGAGATGGTGTCTGGTGTTGGAAATGGAAGTGGGTGTGCAGTCTGGCACCTTTCTCCTTCTGCAGAGAGAGAAATGAGATCAGAGGGGATTGCATGATGAAACAGAGCCCCAAATAACACACAGATGCTTAATTAGAAGGCTGTCAGGCCAGGGGGTCTTAGTGTGGCTGCCTGCAGCCATATAAACCTCCCAAAAGAGTCAAGCAGTCATGCATATTGTCGGCTAATGCACATGTTGGTGTCAACAAATTGTGGATCAGATGCTGCCCAATTGAAAGGTTCTCACCCCTGAGCCTTTTCTATAGGGCCCTTACGCTTTAATTATTCATGAGCAGAGGCCGTCGGGTTAAACAGGAAGCACATATACAATTTGTAAGGAAGAAACGAATGATAACATGTTTTTCTGTTCTTGCAGCAGGTTGTACGTTTGATGATGACTCGGACCCCAGCCTCTGCGAGTTCAGCCAGGGGGAGGAGGATGACTTTGATTGGCAGTTGTACCGCGCTCATGCCTCGCCGTACCCCAACCCGGATCTCCTGCGCGGTAAGTCGCCCCGCGTCGCCCATTTTTATTCCACAGGTTTATTCACACTGTCACCAACCGTTTAGCACCGTAGGCCTCTTCAACCACGACGCCGCCCCACTGGGCTCATCAGAGCGAAGACTAAAATGACAGCCCCAAACAGCAGGTCCAGATTTTGTCCTTGCCCTTGTTTTATTTGTAGTTTTGTAATATTTGTTGTGTAAAAGTTTTATATGCTTTGGAGTAAAATGTGCTGGTATTAGGAATGATCGGTTGAAGTTAGAAATGGGCGTTTTGTGATTTCTTCTACTTGTGTATTTTGTCTACATAATTGTACATAATAGTAATGCTATTTGATATGCTTGATTGCAAGATTTCACTAAAAATGACATGATGATTGATAATTAATTGTGTATTTGTTCCCAATTTTAGTGAAGTGAAGTGCAGGCCAAGTTTAGTGACCCATGTGTGCGTTTAACCCATCTGGTTAGTTCACACACACTGGAGAAGTGAGTTATGAACACACACACCCAGAGCAGTGGGCAGCACTTCAGCCTTGCTCAAGGGCACCTCAGTTATTTCATGCTGGCAATGAGATTTGAACCTGTGACCTGTGACCAGTAGGCCACAACTGCCCCCATATCTGAGATATTCTAATACTGGACTTTCCTGGCTCAAATCAGTCCTTTGACCAATCAGCACATATGTTGTACACATGTTTGTTTTTCATCAAAGCCAGAACTACTGGAAACATTTGGTGGAGATTCAAGCTTTGTAGATGAGGAAGTTAATAGAATTCCACTGGCACTGGTGCGGCAAACTCATCAGTGGCTTGTGGCCACATGCAGATGCGTTGAGTTACCTCAGTCAATCAAAACAAGCAGACACAAGGTACACGCTAAACATGAACATCTACATGTTTCCTGTCAGCTCCTCTAAGGCTCCTTTTGTGTCTTATTTTGACCAAGTCATCCATCGAACCGTGTTTAGAAAGTCGGCCCAGCCTCAAATAAATCAATCCGACAATCAATTGTTTTTTCTTTGAAGTGTAGCCCATCCCAAACAGGAAGTGTCAGTGAGATGCACACGGCCTGCTGGGAAGGGACTTTTATTGAGAGCCATTGTGTGTCTAGATCAAAACAAGCAGAGGGAGGCAAGAAGGTGGAGAACTAGCTATCAGATGGAAGAATTGTAAGGACGTCAATGCAAGGAGAGATAGGACACAGAGAGGACAATGAGACAGGTATAAACTTGGTAAGGTTCTCAGCAGTGAGGTAAAACACAGGGGAGCAACACAGAAACACTTGTAAAACCGAATCTCAGGAGAATGAGAGTCAAGCTGTATAATCTTACACAAGTTTGAATGGAAGGTCATGGAGAATTGAGAGGTGGGGCAGCTGATCTCAGTGCTCTCTGAAGAGAACAATTCACACACTTTATTTGTGATGTTTCAACTTGTCATGTAATACCTGGATATATTAGGACACTTCTCAGGACTAGAATAGTTTTAGTGGAATAATTTTAAAAAATGCATAGAAATGTATACAGTGACTTTACGTTTATGCATTTGGTAGATGATTTTATCCAGAGTGACTAAGTTTTACATGCATTTAAAGTTTTACATTTTTATCAGCATGCGTGTTTCCTGGAACCGAACCCACGATCTTTGCGCTGCTAACGCGATGCTCTACCAAATGGGCTACATGAATATACATTTCCTAGTTCACTGTTCGACGTTTCATATTTCTTCTTCTGGAAACTGCTTCGCGAGAGCACTTTCTATGAAATAAAAAACTTTTTCCATTAATCAAAAACTACTGGAAATGCCACAGAAATTGATCAAAAGGTGCGAGAATCCCAAAAATAAAATAAAATACAGATTAAGCGCAGAATAACCGACAAAACAATCAACAGATTTAATCAGCTCATTTGAAATGTATGAATGAGTCATTAGAGGAGGAAACTATGATGGAATCTTGCACAGTACATCATAATCAGCATTCTGATCACACGCAGACCCTCGACACTTTTCCCGCAGTCACAGGCACTGTGCAGTAATTAATACATTTCCCTCTGGGTTTAATTAAAGCTGACTGTCTGTCGTGTGACATTCGCGTTGCTCTGAGGGCAACAGATGAGTTTAGGCATGCAAAGTTTAAATAGGCGAGAATGATGTCACACCTTGAAAACACAGCAGGGAACCGTTTGACAGCTCAATGTAAACAGACACTGACATCACACCTTCACTCGACAAACGCAGTTTCCTGTGCCTTATTACATGCTGTTACATAATACACATTACTAACAAACAAACATCTCTCTCTTTCTCAAATGTCTGTCTGTGTGCTTGCTGTTAATATGTCTATATGTCTGTTTGTTAATCAGTCAGTCAGTCCGTCTGTCTGTCTGTGTTAATTAATCAATTAATCTGTCTCTGTCTGTATGTCTGTTATTCTGTCTGTCTGTCTGTCTGTCTGTTATTCTATCTCTCTGTCTGTTAATTAATCAGCCTATATACAGTATATATACATATATACATGTGTGTGTGTGTACAGCATGTGCAAGATGGTGAAGGTAGTTCATCTTGCCAGCAGGAAATAACAGGGCCATACATTCTAAACCTTGACTCTGTGGCAATAACTTGTTGTCTAAAACTACTAGTTTTCATTGTGGAAGATTTGATCATGGTAGCATGTGGTGCATTGTTATTGGGAAACTAGGTCAGAACCTGCCACGGTTAGTATATCGAGTGGCAAAACAGCTCCTTTCATGTCATTTCTGTGCTGATGTGTGTAGCAAACACTGTGCTCACACATGCTAAACTGGGCCAGTTGTATTTTGTAGAGTCTTAGTGCACCGATTCTGTCACTGTCTCTTCCATCTTAATTCAGAGAGCTGCACTGTTGTGTTTAACTTTAACTGTTTACAAGGGGGTTTGACATAAGTGGTCCTTATGTGTGGATGTATTACTGAAGTTTTGCCATTATAATGTGTGTCCTTCTTTCAGGAGACAAATTAAGATTTTCTTGTGGTGGGCTTGTATACCCACAGACAGGGTCCAATCAAGTTTAATTTGCATATGTTTTTCTTAGGTATGTATATATCACCATATGGAGTTCTGGGGGTGGGAATGTAGGTGTTGTACACAAACTTATGATGGTAAATTGTCCCTTAAGAAAAAAAGTTGTTAGAAAAGGTGCGAGTTGTGACAGATGTTTTCTTTTGTAGATGTGGTTTTGATCTGAATCTTTTCTGTGAGGATCGGAAGTTTAAATTAAAGCAGCATTTTTCATCTGTTTTTGCTTTAGAACCCGTTTATGACATTGAATATTTGTGTTGGATTATAATGTTCTTGTAGCTCAATTGTAGAACGTTGCATTAGCACTCCAAAGGTTGTGGGTTCGATTCACAGAGAACACATATACTGATAAAATGTATATCTTAAATGCACTTTGGATAAAAGCACCTGCCAAATGCATATATAGATATGTGGGGACTAACCGTTCCAAGTTAGCATCTGTCTAATTTGGCTAGTGCTTTGATATTGGATGCATTTATGCCAACAAATGGTAGAATTTGATTGGTCAAATAGCTTTCAATGACAACGATAAAAAATATGGGAAGCACTTTGACCTTTTTTACAAACCTTTTTATTTATATATCTAAATTATGCACAATTATATACTTTGTTTCATTTTATTATTGGAATTAAACATTTTTATTCTTGCTGTCAGTAGCCCAGAACAGACCTATGACCCAGTTTTGGCTTGCGACTCCCAGTTGAGAACCATGTACAGTAAAACATTACAGTTCCTAATCAAGTTACCGACCAGCTGGTGAGTAACTCCATAGCCAATTGCCAATTTGTACAGAGGTCCGTAATTTTGAGGCCTGACAGTGTGAGCATTGGTTTTCATTTAATATTTCCTTACTGTATTGTTTGTTGAATGTGTTTATCCAATCACAATGCTTACTGGTGCATTTTGAGGTGACATATGCACAGAGCACATTTGGTTCGGTTATGAGACAGGAAGTCCGCTATGTACACTGTGGGGGGGCGGAGAAACCTGTAGCACTTGTTCCTAATTGGTCCCTTCTCACTGTAATCCAGGCATCTGGGTTTGACATAGATCTGCAGTAATCTTCTCACAGGAAGGAGGTTCCCATAGATATTAGTACTAAAGTCAGGCAATTCTCTGGGCACCTTGGATCTTATTATGGACCTCCTTAGTCAGAGAAGCACAGAGACAGACGGTGGTGATCAGAGACCTGTAGGTCTTTATTACCAGCTGCCCTTCACCTTCCTCAAACAGCAGGCTTGTGTCCCATCTGTACATTATCCACACTCTGATGCCCAGGCCTTATTCATCACTGATATGAGAGACCACAGGGGCCCCTGACAGAGGAAGTTGGTGGGGAGACGCATCTGGTGGAGTTGTAGGGTCATTATCGGACCTGGCTGGCTTTCCTCAATGATCTAATAAAGTTTCCTGCTGCCTGGTGCTGCTTGCCTCGATACTCCATCTCTCAGTCACTGAATTCTGCTCCAGCTCTCAATGCGTGTGTATGGAATATTGTATGGAATTATGCAGTGCACTGCAATTAATTAGAATCAGACAGGATGTCCTTATTTTGACTTTTTTGCTTATGTATGACACACACACATTCCTATACACATACATATATGTACACACACACACATGCATGTATGTATATATGTGTGTATGTGTGTGTGTGTACATATATAAGCAAAAAAGCCCAAATATGTGTGTATGTATGTATGTATGCACAGAGGTAAGCAATAGCATAGTTTGACAGGCAAGCAGGACATCCTATCATTGCATTCAGACCGAATGCAGTCATTGGATGAACATTTTATGATCCTGTGCCTTCCACAGATGATGTTCATTTACATCAATATATATATAGACAATTACTGATTGCTATCAGGATGTGAAGAGATTTTCAACCAGCAAAAAAAAAAGTGGTTCTGGAAAATATCACCTGCCTTTAAATAAATTATTACCACTGACCCAAATGGTACTGATCCAAAAGCTGCTCTTACTTATTTAATACTTAATTCTAGATATAATTCATTATTATGTTCTGTTCATTTAAGCCTCATTAAAAGGAGCAGTCTAAACAAATGGATATAGACAATAATGAATTGGGCATTTAAGGCATTTTTGGAAGCAGATCCACGTGCCAGAATTCCAGCTGGTTCAGAACTTTCTTCACCGAGTGAAAAGTAGAATATTTTCAGAAGTTTAGGTGCAAACAGAAGCTTTGTGTAACTATTTGGAGGGGCTGCAGCTGTTTTATTCTGCAGGTGTATATATAGGGACCATCTGAGCTCCAATCTCAGCCGTAGCGCTCAACTCGGCGCAAAGAATTGATTAAGCACGCATCTCTCCCGCGTTCAATTTTTCAGAAACTTTGGGATTAATGCAATGATCCACTGCTTCTCTTTGAACTTTCATCTGATCTAAGAAGCGTTCGTATTTTTTAAGTTTCTTAACCCGAGTTTTGAGTTATTCATTTAGCACCTCGTAATGGAATCGGCTCACGACAAAGGTCCCAGACAAAGACCTCATCATCTATACAGTTCCACCATCAAAGTGTGCATGAGATCAAAGGCTGATTAATACGACATTGACTTTACACAGCTATACTTCACTACTGAAGTCTGCCTGGAGAAAATCTGATTGCAATGTAGTTAATTGCAAATTTAATAAAGTGAGATATCATCTGTATTTTTGTAGCTAACAATTTTAGGTTGTAGGATTGTTTCTGTAACATTTCAAAAACGTTAAAAAATTTATTTTGGTAGTTCTAGGAATGTTCAAAATGTCAATTTGTTAGACCTGGTATTAACGGTAAGGCTTAGTTAGAAGAACGTTATTTAAACATTTTTAATTCTGTAAAGTTTTTAAAACTTTTCACTAACTCTTACAGAATGATATTGTTTTGATATGTGAGATATAACATTAAAGAAATGGTCTACTAATGTTACTGCAGGAATGTTTTGAAAACTTTACAAGAACTTTTAAAGAACATTAACCAACGTTGTTAAAATGTTTACTGTTAGCTGGGTTATTTCTTTAAACACAAACATATGCTTTATCTCCTTCTTTTTAATCTTTCCGTCCTGCAGCAAGAAATGTGTCTGGATGAAAAGTTAGATGATTTTTTATTTCTAAGCCCTGGACAAGGATTTACTTCATAGTTTGGAGTACATTTATTTATTTATAAAAATATTTTAATCAAAGACTGAATTATAAATCCATCATGCCGGTCCTGTGCATGATTTGGTGGAACCGAACATTATGTGAGCGTAAATTTCCAGACACACGACTAAGACGGAAGGTGAAATGAGAAAATGAATTACTGTTCAAATCTAACAGGACAGACCAAATCCAGTCATAATAGACAGCGGATAGCATAAACAGTGATGTTCAACTTAGACCACAACTCGTTCACAAGAGTTTGTATTTACAAATTATGCCCAATAAATAAGTAGCAAGATGAATTGTTCAGCAGGGTGATAAAATCAAGACATATTCACATCTAATGAAAAGTAATAAAACTCTGTATATCTCTATTGGAGCACAAAGATCCTGTTTACTTAGGAGGATCTTGTGTCAAATGAGGTGACATTAAGAATTTAAAGGGCCCCTGTGGAAACTCATAAAATTGAATGTTTGAATTTTAGATCTGCCGCCTGTGGAAATGGGTAATTTAATGCTCCAAATTCTGCTTTTCAAATGTTTATGGGAGTAAATTTAGCTTTGAAAAGGGTTTTGGAAATACAGCAGTGTGACCTGGCTGATAGATTTAGGCTTTTAGTTTGAGGGCCTCTCCCCACAGCAACATTAAAATCTAATTGAGATAATCACAATACAAACAAATTGTCTGTAATTTGTGTAATTAGAAGACTGTAATGCCAAAAGAAATCGAGCACCTAGTGTGATGTCTGTACACGCTGTAACATAATTCACAGCTGGGTTTTCTTGATTAAACAATGGCATGAATTAATGACAGTAAACAGTTTGGATTTAATTACACTTAACAGTGTTTACCTTATGAATGAGGGCATCTGTTGTTTATAAGTAAAATATGGTTACACTTACGTATAGGTTGTTGTTTTTGTACGCATGTGACCCAATGGTGACAATGAGTTAGTGTTTTTTGTTGCAGTTGACCAGTTTATGTAGATTTTCGTCTTTTAATTTGTTCAGTTTTGCTATTTTCAGTCTGTTTGTGCTTTGATTAGCATGTTGTAATTTGGCTAACAGGCAGTTTTTATAGTTAAACTTTTTCGAAAAAAGTTGCATCTTTAATCTTTTGTTTTTCCGGTACAGCTTACATTTAGAAAGACATTTTTGACTGCCGTGTCACGTCTCGTCCTTTATTTTCGAGCAGCCCCGAGAGTCTGAATCCAGTCTTTAGGTGGGATTAATTTGTCTTTGTTTGAAGTAAAAACAGAAAACACCCACAGGGACTTGACATTAACTCAAGCGATGGCATAGCTGGGCGTGTTCTATGCTAATGTTAGCCCCCCTCTCGGCGACAACATCCTTATAATTAACGTTGTTTTGTGGCTGCAGGCGAGACCTTTCAGAGTAAAGAGGTCTGTTTAACAGAATCATTGAGAGTGAGGTGGCGTACGCGGTCGCAACCTTCAGACAAGTTGTGGTGGTGGTCACCTTGACCGTGTTAGCTTTGATGGTTTGACGAATCAAAAGCCTATTTGTGGGGGTTGTGATCTTAAGGTGGAGAAAACTACGAGGAGATATAACGACATAATGCGCGCGTAACAGTTTTGCTTGAGCGCGAAGCTTTATCTGCAGGCGAAATGGCTGGTTGTGTTTATGTTGTCGCGCTTGCTTAGCTGCTGTACTAAACAGCAGGGGGCTTAGGGAAAACCCCCTGATGGTGCCTGTGCCACTTTTTTCACCTGCTCTCTTATTTTCTGTGTCACTGACATAGAACTAAAACTCGTTCACAGTAATTCAGAAATGCACTTAAAGACATTATAGATGTGGCATTAGATGAGCACTGTGAAAACCATAATCCACATAAAGGTCTGCCCATCTTTCCAGGCTAATTTAAGACGTGTCCAACAGCACAGCATGCATTAGCCTGTGACATGACACACAGACACAGCGCATTAACTAATACAAGAAGTGCATTTTTTAAAGCTTCAATCTGTAACTTTCGCCTCTCTACTGCCATCTCTGTTTCAAACACAAAATTGCAGGTTACTTTACATACTTTTTGTTATGTTTCTTCAGGTCAAATGAAGCCCAACTGACATTTTCTGGCCAAAATCAGACCTGATAGTTCAAATTATAAATCATTGTTATAAACTAACCTTTGAGATCAGAGTTAAGGTAAGGACAATGTATTGAACACTGATCTGTCATGTACCTGCTCAATAACTGATTTTTGTTCATTTTTAATCCAAAATGTTACAGATTGCAGCTTTAATGTGGAAGATACACATATTATGCTTTATAAATTTTGAGTCTCCTCAGCAAAATGTTACAGTTGTCATTTTAATCACGGTTTTTCTGTAAAATTAACTTTTTCTGAAGAGCTTTACTAAAAATCTGTCATTTACTCACCCTCACATTGTATGAGTTTCTTTCTTCTATTGAACACAAGAGGAGATATTTAAAGGAGAGAGCCACAAAATGAAAATGGATGGGAACCAGAGGAAATGAACCTCCAAAAAGGTACCACAAAAGCATTTCAAGTCGTCAATATGACTCATGCAGTCAAGAAGCTAGCTTGCTATTGCTAGCCTCTACGAAATTGTCTGCCCCTGCCAGATCATTTTCATTGTGTAGCAAAGAGCAACTTGAACATTCTGCTATAAATAACTCCTTTTGCACAAAGAAAGACAGTCGCTTGCATTAATAGACTCTGGTGAGTGAGTGATTCACGAGTGTGGTGAACTATTCGTTTAACTTTATAGTAGATTCTCTTTAGAAAACACACGGCATCTGGCCGTGAGTGCCTCCACTTCACATCATATAGCTTGACCCGAAGAATTTATTTGGATTTAGAGTGATTCAAAAGATGCCAGACCTGCATAAAGGGGTTAATTCTGACTGCAGGTGTACAGTGAGGCATATATTGCTGATCTGCTGACATGGCTTGTTTTCAGCTGTAGGAAACACTGGTGTTTTACTGCTGGGAGGCTGGTTTTTAATCAGGGGTTGAGGAAAGTTCCCCAGGGAAGCCTGGAACCATTCAGGGTTGAGTGTGGCTGTTGCCCTAATACATTCAGAGTCAAAGCCAGCGGTAAATTTACTGTCCTGCTCTTTGGCCACAGCATTAGGCCTGAAGGCAAAGCATATAGGGTATGAACCCATCTTTTGCCATTTATCTCAGTATATGGGCATGCAGAGGCAGAGCAACCCTTTTAACTTGAATAAACGCTTATGATGATAATATTTTTAAGAGTTTAATTTTGCTTGGACGTGGTTTAAAGAAAAAAATGCAACTTTCAGAATGGGGCTTACCAGCCTTTCAGCAAATCAGTGAGGAGAACTGCAGGGTAAACATGATGTCACCTAATTAATATTCATGAGCTAAGCTTTGTAATGTGTCTTCCCCAGTTGTCCAGGTCATTTTTACATCCTTGCAGGTATGAACACACACACACACAAAAACTTAATTTACTATATTTTTATAGCGTTTTTACAAATGACAAAGTTTGTAAAAATGTGACTTTTAGAATCCCAGCAGCATGTTAGATTATGTTGGACTATAAAAACTTCTGATTATCCTTGAATTGACTTTATTCCCATTGCAGTAATAGATGTTATATATGGAAAGTTCTAGAGGCTGTACAGAGGTAGTAATTAGCTCTCAAGGTATCAGCAAGCTCAGTGCTTGAGTTACAAACATCATCACCATCTTTCCCTGAGCTCCCATAAACGTTGTTTGTGTATCTAAGCTCCCCTTTGGTGACAACAAGAGTTAGAGGGAATAACTCAACTGACGGTCGGTTGGTTATTTCTGTCTCATGAGACGGAATATGAGATAAAACATCCAAGTTGCAAATGCCGGTTAGCTCGTACTGGAACTGTAAGCTTTTTCTCACAGCGAAGAGTCAGAGTCAAATCTTTGTCTTTTATCATCTGGCACTCTCTGTTTTTCTCGTACTCATTTTCCTCTGTTCATCTCGGGTGCAATCTGTTTCAGGAGGAATTTCCATAATAGCGCATATCGCGCGAGACTGGCTGTCATTGTAATTGATAGGCCGACACGACTGCTGGGCGGAGCTATTTGCATGTAATCACTTTAACTCATATGATAATGAATGTGGAGGGCCTGATGCAAGCAAAACGTCTCTCCGGAGACGGATGGCTATTTGAATTGTGCTCAATAAACAATATATAATCCCAGGTAGAGGGAGTCCTCTTTCTGCACAGTGCAACCAGCCACACCTGGACGGATTTAACAAGGTTCACCTCGGTTATATAAGCAGCCTCTCCGTGTTTGTACATGTTTTCTTGTAACCTTAATTGCTTGGCCTTGTTCTCTCAGATGTCTCATGAGTGAGTTGTGTCTCTCGGCCTTGCAACCATCTGGAGTTTGTTTTTTATTTATGTGGCAGGTAAATGCTCTCGCAAGTGGTGTGGGAAGGGAAGGGCTGTTATTTCTTAATTTAGAGAAAATTTCAGAAACCCTAAAATGTTGGTTTAAGCACTCACGCGTGAAGACTAGCAGTAATTAAGGTGCTTACTCATAAATCAGGGATAATTAGGCACAGTTTGTAAGTCATTGGTGTAGCTTTCCCACAGAACAAAAAAAAGAAAATGGGTGCCCTTCTTTTTCAAGCACACCTGAAGACTCGAAGCAACAACTGGTAAAATATTATAGAACATTCATTTTTCTTTCTCTCCAGATTTTTTATAATTTTGATATGCAAGGTGACACCTCACTAAAAAATGAAAATTGTGGCATTATTAAATCAAACTCGCCCTAACCCGCTTTCTTTTATCAGAATTGTAATTTTTTGACGCTTTTTCGAATGCAATTACAGTGAATGAAGGCTTTTAAGCTTTATAATTTTGGCATGAAGCTAAAGGAAAGAGGTGCCACAGGATACAGTAAGAGTATTTGAGGATTGATTCCAGAAAGTGTTTGAGATATCATGTAGTCCTCAAGCTGGCAACTGTCTTAGTTGAGTCCATTTATTCCTCGAATACGCACATTGACCTCAAGTTAGCCTCAATTTCTGCTATAACTGGCGTCACGTACAAGCTGAGAGCTTTAAAAATACTGTTGTAGAAAAACAGATAGAGGATGATTAACACAAAACTCTGCCTACAGATCTCATGTCTGCATTGCTACAGCAAATTACTGATACAGTTTATTTCCTTTAGAAAGATGCAGACACACACATTTTACTTTTACACCATCAGTGAGGTTCAACCGTTCAATCATTTCTACTTTATAAATAACGATTTGTAAAGCCGTATATCATTTCGTAAAATATTAATAGAAATGTTTTAATAAAAAATAATAATAATGCGATCTAACTTCACATTTAACAGGGAAGGTTCTCAGAACGTTGGCATAGGTTCTGTAAGAGTTCTCAATGATCAAAAAATGTTCTTGCAGTAACTTAGTAGTAGAAGTAGTAACTATTACATTGTATAGTATATATTTCAGAAATGTTATTCTTAAATTGTTAGTGGAACATTTTTAAAACATTACAGAATTACAATAGTTTGAATGAACTTTTTATAACCAAGCAATAATGTTATACAGCTTATAAAAAATAGATGTTTTGAATGTCCCTAAAACATGAAAAATGACATTTTGTACTGTCTTTGTTACTTAATGGAAACATTAGGGAAACGTTGTTCCAACCTAAATTTGTTAGCTGCATTTGTACTGGGGTCTCTGGTTTGGCTGTGGGTTTAGGAGTTTTAAACAAACACTTTTTTATTTAACCTACCAGCATAATTAGCAAAGATGCAATTTTTTAGTTGGTTCAGTGAAGATTTGAACAGACGCGATGTTTCTGGATGTGTGTAACATTGTTGAATGGTCGCACCTGCCGTTTGTGTAATTGGCTTTCTCTCCACCAATCCAGCAGTCAGTAGTCAGGGTGGTCTCTCAGTGCCCTCATTCTCCAGAACAACAAAGACATGCTGCTATCATATGAACAGAGACAGGAGCACAACCAACTGCAATTAACCTAACAAAGAGAGAGAGACACAGAGAGTGTGTGTGTGAGAGAGAGAGAGAGAGAGAGAGA